>CABHPP010102843.1:34606-94022 GCA_902168425.1 Peromyscus attwateri | reverse complement strand
GTGTGTGTGTGTGTGTGTGTGTGTGTGTGTGTGTGTATGTGTGTGTGTGAGTTTTATAACATAAAGTTATACTCTTTACTATCCAAAATTAGTATGTAGGCCAACATATTCAGGAAATAAATTTCTTTAGATAAAGCAAAATTCTGTTGGAGAGGAGAAAAATGATGGAGTAAAGGAGCTGAGATCTGAAAGGAGTATAACAAGTGCTTATAGAATAGTATATGGAACTGTGGCTCAAGAAGGAGCTAAGGAATTTGGAGAAGATCTGAAAATGAAAACAATGATGTATAAGCTAAAAACATCTGTCTTTCACACTAAGGAGACAACAGAAAGGCTCCACTCTGTGTCAGTGTATCAAGTGAGTGCTGATCTTCAAGTGTGAGCTACAGAAGTGAATGCCGATCTTCAAGTTTGAGCTACAGAAATGCTTACATCCTCAGATGGCTCCTTTTACACAGAGTGTCAAGGACCAATCCAAAACTCCATTTAGCCAAATTCATTTTTTATATGTTGCTAATTTCTTCACTATGGGTCACGTGTCAGGGTACAAGGAAATGGGCAGACACTAAAGCAAATGATTGACCTCTACAGCAGGAGTCCTGCAAACAAACCCCAGCAAGCAGCATGCTAACTACATTGTGGAAAATTCCAGACCACACATAGTGAAATCCTTCAATACTATGATCTAGCTGTGAACACAGAGTTGTGTGCAAATATGTTTGGCATGCAACCAATGGGATTACATTGCAAGGTAAGAGTCTGAGGCAAAATACAGAGTGGAATGCAAATTCTGTGTTCATGTTATGCCAGGTGCTTACAAGAGGAAAGTGGGTATGTAATTTGTTCCATCAGGACCTCGTATTTGACAGTCACCTGCAGCAAATCTCACACTCTGACAAATTCCATGTTTTCTAGAAACTTTGGGGAAGCATGCTGGTTTTAGATTAATTTCTTGGGTAAAAATGAATCCTTGTGAATCCACCCTTTCTGAATACCTCATACTAAAACATTTGTGAAAAGTTAATATGTGAGAATTTCTAAAATCTGTCAGACATTGTTCACTAGGACAGATCTTCCATTAGGTTTGAGCTCAAAAGCCTTTAGATGGGATGTAGGATGCAGAAATGAGAGCACTGAGTAGAGGGACTTTGTTGTAAAGTTGGTCTAACAATACTAGGAACGGAGTCACAGCATAGCCTATGAAAACAATGTTGGCCTTTCCGGTAGTTCATTCTACATTTTCCAACCTCCAGTGATCTTATCATCTCCAACACAATTGCCACATTAGAGCCAAGTTTTTCTATCTTTATTTAGCATCTCTAGAATATTCAATATGTTTCAGAAAACTGATATATAATCTCAACTCCAACTTACATCTCCCCAGGCCTATGGTTGGAATGGAGAAAATGAAAGATAAGCAATTGATAGCAAGCCTCCTGTAACTGACTATATAATAGATTCAGATTGACCCATCATCAGTCAATAAGCTCCTCTGGCCAGGTTATACCTATATAAATTGAGGACTGGGTCTAGCTAGAACTCTTGCTACATACAAAATAGAAAATTACAGAATCCCTGATGGAATACATTTCTGACTGGTTAGAGGTCACTGTCCGCCATAAACCTAGCATGCTTTCTTTAAGCTTGGCAATAGTTTCCTGTTCTCTACCTGTCCTTATCTGGAGAATGTCCCTGGGCCTCGAGGACTGACCTTATCTGAAAGCTGCCTTTAAACCAAATGCCTGCCTCTAAACTAGATGCCTGATTCATCTTTAGCTTGACCCGTTCCACAGATCCCTGCTAGAAGGACTTGTGCTGAGGAGCTCTGCTATAGCACCCAACTGCCACATACTAAGCCTTGTGATAGGAATGTGCCACTTAATGCAAATTAAGTTTTGTCCCTAGGATCCTCAGTCCTATATATTCCCTATACTCTGAAATAAGGCTGAGCTGATTCACCGAAATCAGTCTGCCGGAGGCCTCTCTTTTCCTGCTCATGGGCCAAGGACAAATCTTTCTGTCACCCCTTCTGCCTCTTTCCCCACTCAATCTGGTGGTCAAGAGGCCAAGAGGGAAAGAGAACCTTCACAAATCCCCCCATATGTATACATAGCTGATTCTCTGATCAGAGACCAGACTCTGTCCAAACGTTTCTACTACATCTAAAACATCATGTATACTCTTAGGTTAGGTGGCATCTTCCTAGAATATAGGGTATTTATAATTAATGCAGTTTTCTGGAGCCTTGATGACTCTTACAAAGGACACATGATGTTAACAAACTATAAAGAAAAAAAAGACCAAAATTTTGGTGTGAGTATTCCACTCCTGTAATGCAACAAATAAGATCGTATGTAAGTTTCATCCATCCTCTTCAAGACACCTGCAACCCATGAGCCTGGTTAGAAAACAGACAATGGAAAGCTCAAACTTGTTAGGAACTCCTCACCTCCTGCTTTTTCATCATTCCCGTTCTAATTGCAAACCCCAGAGCCCTTTAATTTCATCTTCCTACTCAGTAGATTATTTGGCTTCTCAGGACAAAGGCTCTAACAATACTTATTTGCTATCAGGTAGTTTCCAAACAGCCCCACTAGCTACCAGAACCAGGCCATCCTCAAAGTTTCTTCAATTAACATCCACAAAGTCAGAGGATTTCTAAAGATCGTAGATGCTATTATTTCTTCCTAACTCATCTCCTAACATTAGGAATCCCACTGTATGGACAGGGGCTTGACTTCCTCTGATTGATCTATGCCAGTGACATCTCAAGAATCATTGGTTCTCAATCTCTGGCCTGAGAAAAAAAAGTTTCCTTGCCACCTGTAAGTCTCCTAGTGACAAAGGTGCCAAACAGCAAAGCTGATGCAAGACTCTGGGAAAGAGAAATGTGCAGTTATGTTTGTGCAGGAGGACAATGACCCCTCCACTCTACGCCTTCCTCTCCTAGGGAGCTATAAATTCAGGCTCTCTTCCCATGCTCACTACCTTCTGCCACCATGAGTGCTCTCCTGATCCTGGCCCTTGTGGGAGCTGCTGGTGAGTTCCATGCCTTTCTCCATGCTCTTTCCATCCCATTAACTAGATTCTATGAACTGTCCTAATGCTGTCTCTCCATCTTCTGATAGTCTCACCAGCCTCACAAATCTTCTCCCCATTTTCCTGGGCTCTCATTCTTCACCTTTCTCACTTCCCTTTTAATCTGCTCTCTTTTACTTTGTAATTGGTACCAAAAGCAAGGAATGTTGAAAGGTAGGCCTGGTAGAGGTTCCATGAAATGGGCAAGCATGGCCACTACTTGGCTCCATGACACTGTGATAATTCCACCATAGATAGTTTTAAGGAAAAGTGTTCCTTAAGACATGGAAAACTTATTTTTGCCCAAGATATGACCATTAGAGTTATTAGCTTATGTATCCTGTGTCTTGTCTGTTTACTGGGGTTTTAAAGTCCCACGATGAACTGAATCTTACCAGTCACACATTGAAAGTTAAGAAGTGCTGCTGTTACATTGGCCAGTTGCTGACCCCTCCCTTTGTTATGTCTGAGTTGGCTGGGAATTCATTTCTATTCTGGCCTCAGTCTACAGAGCTGATTTCTGTGGGAAGCTGGCCTAGGTTGAATCATCCTGATAGTCCAAAAGTTAACATTCAGGTGGCAAAAACAAGTAATAGATGTAAAAATAAAGCAGGCCATGGGCAAACAGAGCTTCAAATTGGATCACACTAAGTGTGTTCTTAGGTAGTTCTTGTTGTCCCAACCCTGATGATCTGAAGAGATCTGAGCCCTGTAAGAACTACCTATCTGTCCTGCAGAGCCCAGTACTGGGAAGCCCTAAATCTGTGTTGCTTATTGTGCACAGAGTGATTCCAGTTTTCCTACACTCATTGTGCTCACTAAGAAATCCTAAGGGTTTAAGCTGCCATACAGCCAATGGCTTCACCCTCTAGCACCCTGATAAATTGGTTTATTCTCATTTCCTATCTCCATTCAAGTTGCTTTTCCTGTTGACGATGATGACAAGATCGTCGGAGGATACACTTGTCGGGAGAGTTCTGTGCCCTACCAGGTGTCTCTGAACTCTGGGTACCACTTTTGTGGAGGTTCCCTCATCAATAGCCAATGGGTGGTATCTGCTGCTCACTGCTACAAGACGTAAGTAATGGGCCCCTAGATGCAGGACTCATGGGCTGGGACATGATTAGAACGTAGCACCTGGGCAAGTGGTGAAGTTGTAAGGTAACTAGGGAAAGCCATGAAGAAAAGAATTGCTGGCAGCAACTAAGTATCATGAGCAAGAGTAAAATTTGATACAGAATAAAAATCCTCTCACTTCCCCAAACAAACCCATAATATAGCAAGGATTATGGGCCATTAAACCCTGAAGAACTGATCTTGCTATATAGACACCAGTGAAAAAGTTAGACAAGAACTTTGTATAAGGACCACTAGCTAAAATGAATAATAAACACCAAGTTTTCAGAAATACAGCTAAATATTGGTTAAATCAATGCAGTCTCTACTGTGTGTTCTCAGACCTGAGTATGTATCACAAAGATAATGAGGTTTCTGAAAACACTGAACCAGGGCTAGATTCTGGCTCAGTATTTCTGGAGTTGGAAGCAAGAATGTAAACTTCTCTCAGGGTCCTATGTCACACTAGTGTGGCTCCTGGCACAACTCTTTGGTCTCCACAGGATTAGGTTCTACATAGTAATAGTTTTTAACAAAGCAAGAAGTATTTGTCATAGTTCCTACTGTAGTATACAAAGACTCAGAGGATGAGGTGTACATCAAATGTCAACTTGGGTCCACACCACTGGATGCATCAGAGTCTGTAGTATGACAGGTTAAAAACCAGCCCAAACTACATTCCTTTATTTTATACCCTATATACCAACAACCTCTGTAGGTTAAAGGGCCAAGGTGCCTAACCAGAAATTGTCCATCACTGAAGAGCTTCTCCTCTGAGTTATTCCTGAACATGGGTGTGTTTTGGATAATGTGTTGAAACTCTCAACCATGTCTTTTCTTTCCAACAGCCGCATCCAAGTGAGACTGGGAGAGCACAACATCAATGTCGTTGAGGGCAATGAGCAGTTTGTCACTGCTTCCAAAAGCATCAGGCACCCCAGCTTCAATTCGAGGACCCTGGACAATGACATCATGCTGATCAAGCTAGCTTCCCCTGTGACCCTCAATGCCAGAGTGGCCACTGTAGCTCTTCCCACCTCCTGTGCACCTGCTGGCACTCAGTGCCTCATCTCTGGCTGGGGCAACACCCTTAGCTCAGGTGGTAAGTATGACATTTACCTACTCCATCCCTTCCTCCCCATGTTTTCCAAAACCAGACATGTCTCTGGATTTGAACTTATTTGCTTTCATCTTCCAAATACGTTTGAAGTACCAACTTTAAGAAGAGTATATCTCGTAGCAAAGGGCTACAAAATACCAAGAGGTTCACTTCCTGTAACCTAAAGAAAACAAATATACAGTGTGTTATTATACTGAAAACAGGATCAACAATGGTCATTTTACAGTTTTAGAAAGCTATAATTCTTTTTGGAATTTATACTCTTAATGATTTCTCTGGCGGTTAGCCATGGTGTTCAGAGATAAATTATTATTCCTCAGTGTGCTCTAAGACATATTTCTTCTTTGATCACTACCTTTTCTCAAAGTGAATAACCCAGACCTGCTCCAGTGCCTGGATGCCCCACTGCTGTCTCAGGCTGCCTGTGAAGCCTCCTACCCTGGGCAAATCACCAACAACATGGTCTGTGCTGGCTTCCTTGAGGGAGGCAAGGATTCCTGCCAGGTGAGTGGCTCCCTTTGCATATGAAAGCGCTCTTCTCCAGGGAGGGGGATTTGAATATTCAGTATTGTGAGACTAGAGATTCAAGCAGTGAGACAGGGGAAGTGATATCTACCCTGGATGTCCTTTCATCTCATTAGTAAGATTAGAGGATGTGTTTCAATGAAAAACAAATGCAGTCAGAAGCTGACTAGAATGGGTCATAATGTAAGAGCAGATGTGACCCTTTTTCTTCATGCTGCTTCTTTAAACACTGTATTTCTCCATTCCAGGGTGACTCTGGTGGCCCTGTGGTCTGCAATGGACAACTTCAGGGCATTGTCTCCTGGGGCTATGGCTGTGCCCAGAAGAACCTCCCTGGTGTGTACACCAAGGTCTGCAACTATGTGAGCTGGATCCAGACCACAATTGCTGCCAACTAGAGATCCCCAATCCCTCCTCAGTCCCTGTGTCAATAAAGTGCATTTGCCATCACTACCTGTTCCTCTGTCTGACCTCTTTAGTCCCTTAGCTCTGGGAGGCAAGCTCTTATCTGAGGGCTTTGAGATCAGGCAGACATTCTCCACTGAAAGTCATTCTGGACTCAACATGGGCCTCATGAAACAATCATCAGTGACATTTGAAACACAATAATTTCAGTGGAGCCATATTGGGGAGTTTATTTCATTTTACTTTTTTCAAGAAAAGTCATGTCTGAATAGCGGAGCTAAAGATTTTTCTTCCTGAGTACTTCAGTGGGACTTGAAGTTGTAAAGTATGCATACATTGTATGGTAGACAAGACTACTTTCTTCTTTGACTATGGAAGAAACTCTTTTTACCCAATGTAAATCTTAGCAATTATTAACCACCTTCGCTTCTAAGTTCCCTCCCTCATATCCATTTTGGGAACAGATGTAAAGTCATGCTCTGTAATCCTTTCAAGCAGGCCTTGAACTTGAGATTTTCTTGCTTCAGGCTACTGAAAGCTTAGACCATAGGTTGCACTAACAAAGCAGGCTCTCCACCTAAAAATATTCATGCCAATGCAGTTCTACTCCATCCTAAGAGTGGGTGTCCTATTTAGATAATGTCTCACTGGGTGTCCCCAATTCCCACTTATGTTTCTATAGAAGAAATAAGAGATTCTGGATCTAAACCACTCATGTGTCTGAGCAATCTGCGTTCTGTTTACCTCACACAATAATACTAATGTGCATGTACTGTCTTGAGAATTCCCGTAGACATGTTCACATTTACTTCAGGTTCCCTTCTGTAGTGGTATTTCAGTGCCACAACTACAAAGCAAAGATACAGAGAAGGTTGTTCATGCACCCTATCCCACACCTTGAAGGTGATGGAACTGGTTACTGTCAGAATTGCTTTGTTATTTGCATGCCCACTAGTGGCTTCCCTTCTTTCCTACTGGGTGGTCTCAGATTAGGAAGAGCCTATCCTACTTGATCTTTTACATCTTTCCATCCCTCCCTCACCAACAAACACCCATGCCCACCTCCATGCACTCCTGAAAGTATTCCCCAGTCACAGCCTTCTATGAAGTCTGTCTACTTGAGCTCTTGCTCATTGCATTCTTTCTGATTTAGCACTTTCTTGATTTCTCACAATGTTCAAGGCACCACCAAAGCTTCTTCTTAGGGAATAGAGGGCTCTATTTTGTCTTTCTCCTGGTTTCCTTTCTATGGCTGCAATAAAACTCTCTGACCAACAGTAACTTAGTGACTTACACTTGACGTTACAGTGCATCATTGAGAGAAATTAGGGCAGGAACTCAAGCTTGAGTTAAAAGCATAAACCATGAAGAAATGCTGTTTACTCAGGCTTATTCTTTCTTTTAAAAAATTTAGTTTTTTTTTTAAGAATTTCATACATTATATTTTGAATATATTGATGTTCTCAATTCCTTCCAGATCCCCTCTTCCCTACCTATCCAGGATGTGTCTTTTTCTTTTTCTTTTTTGATGTATCAAATCATATTTGTGTCATCCATATATCCTTGGATGTGTGGTTCTCCAGTGGAGCATGGCTTACACTCTCAGGAAAAAAACTCACTCTTCCTCTCCCAACAGCCATCCATTGTCAACAACTCCTCAGCTAGGGCTAATAACTTCATTCCTACCTACCAGCTTCCTGCTGGGATTTGGTTTGGCTTAAGTATTCTCGGCTCTTGTGTATGCTGTCATAACCACTCTGAGTTCATACATGCTGTTACCCTGTTTTATCCAGAAGACACTGTTTCCTTATCATCATTTACAGCCTCTGGCTCTTACACTCTTTCCACACCCTCTTTTGCAATTGTCCCTGATCTTTGGGAGGAAGTTGTATGATATAGATGTACTACTTAGGGCTATACACTCAGAAGTCTCTCATTTTTGGCATCTTGACTGGTTGTGAGCCCCTTTTTATCACAATCTATTGCAAAACATCTTTTTTGGACGAGGGTTCAAAAATTCACTGTTCTACAAGTATAATAATAAGTCATTAATTGTTAGTGTAAATCTATGCTCATTTAGCAAAGTAATAGTAATATCTTCTGCCCAAAGGGCCTGTGATATTTCTGGCCATAGGTTCTTTGGTCCTAACAGTGATGCCAGTTATGAATTTTAACTTGTGGAGTGGGGCTTAAATCCAGTCAGAAAGTGGTTGTTTATTCCCATGATGTTTGTGCTACTATTGCTCTAATTGCTGTGTATTTCCAGCCAATCATTAGTGTACATCACAACATTCAAGCTGGGTAGACTATCGATAACTTTCCTGCTCTGACAGTGTAAATGGCACCTCTCAGCATTATGATATCTAGCCTATAGAAATGAAGTTTCAGGGTCAGTACCAGCTTGCTTTCTCCATCTTCTATAACTCTTTTATGTGGTGTCTTGAGCAATGGGGCTTACCATCAAGTTCTGGAAAGTAACCAAAAGTAATGCAAATAAACTGTTCTCTTTGGGTTATATGGGACCTTAGTGGCCAACAATTCCAAAAGATTTAACCTATTCCAGACAATGGGCTTTTTATTTCTTAGTTTATGGTTTCTAGTAGGGGCATTTTTACCTTGTTACAGGGTAACTCCATCATTAACTCTTTTTATGTATATGTATAAATATTTTAAGAAGCTTCTACAGTAGTAAGCATTCATGTGACATTTTGAAACTTCTTTAGTTATCTGTAGATGTAATCTGAATGGTTTTATTAAATAAGAAACATAGAGCCAAATGCAGAGTTAAAAGACCAAGAGGTCGAGCAGTAGCTAAGAGCTGAGACTAAAACTGCCTTCTTACCCCCCCCCCCCCCCCCCACCCCCCCACCCCCCCGCCACTGTTGTCCTTCTCCTCAGAAAGAGCCCTACTTCCTGTGTGTCTGTCTTTTTACTGACTTTCTGTTCTGCCTTCTCATTGGGTGTAAACCCAACCACATGACCTCCTTGTCACTGCCTGTCTTATAGACCTCCAGGTCTTCTATGGTTGGTATTGAGATTAAAGGCATGTGTTCCATGCTGGTGGTGTCCTTGAACACACAGAGATCTGCCTGTCATGTGATGGTGATTAAGGGCGTGTGCTACCACTACCAGACTTCTGCTATGGCTTGCTATTAGCTCTGACACCTGGCACTTTTATTTATTAACATACATATAAAATCACATTTCAGCACAAATAAAATATCACCATATTTCCCTTTTTATATTTTAATAAAAAGAAAAAAGTTATAACTAATATAAGAAAAACTATATACAAAAAGTACAATAACTATATACAATATATAAAAGCAATAAACACCTCAACAATGTCTTGTCCATTTGCATTTGACAAATTCAGAGAAAATATTCCATTATCTATCCTATTTTGGTCAGTCCAAAATGTACCTGATTCACTTTCTATCCTAACTTATATTACTAACAGAACTATCTTCTAATGTCTTTCAAATTTATACACTTACACCGCTTTAGTGGGTTTCTTTTCTAAAATTCTTAACAAGGGAAACTCTAACTATCTAATCTTTAACTATAACTATAACTAATCTTCAACTCCCTCAGAGACCCAAGAAGGAAATAATATTACCTAAAAAAATAAAAACAGGAAGAGCATGCAAGCGGCTTCCAAAAAAAATGTGAGTTGACAGAAACAGCCAGCCAGAAACCTGGACAGTCACCCAAGGTTTCTCTGCAGTATTGGGACATCTTCAGCCTATAGGCTTAGCATATCTGACAGACTCATTTGTGAAGTAGGATATACACAAGACCAACAGTTCGACCTCACATTTGGTGAGAGCAGTCCATGTACCAGAAACACCTGAATTCCACTAGTGTCCTGTCTTGATTCAGGATTTTAAATTCTGGAAATTGTTGATGTTTTTTGAATTTAAATGTCCATTCTTCTTGGCTTGTGTGTGTGTCTTCATCTCAGTATCCCATTCTTCTCTGCATCTCTTTCTTCTCAGTCTGTGGGTGGCTTTAGTTTTTTTTTTTTTTTTTTTTGGTTTTTAGTTTTTTTGAGACAGGGTTTCTCTGTGTAGCTTTGTGCCTTTCCTGGAACTCGCTTTGGAGACCAGGTTGGCCTTGAACTCACAGAGATCCACCTGCCTCTGCCTCCCGAGTGCTGGGATTAAAGGCGTGCACCACCACCACCCAGCTAGCTTTAACTCTTTTATTAAATGCCAGCCTACCATTGAGAGGTTAGATTCTGTCAGCTTAGTTACTCTTTCAAGAATAACTGTTTCAGCTGCTGTTCCACTGCACATCAGAAGCCATCGGTCTACTGCCAGTTCAGCTGCCTTCAAAGAAAAGGGCACTATACCTTTTCCAGATTGCAAAGGCCACTTCAGGGATGGTGCCATATTGTCCTGGCCTCAGAAGATGCCTTTTTGTGCAGGTATACCCATGATGGCCATAACTTCTACCAAATGAGTGATTACAGAATCAGTTTTTTCAGAACTCAAAGCAGTTGCCCATTGAAATCCTGAATAAGTATCAATGGTATGGTGGACATATTTCAGTTTTCCAAATTCTGCAAAGTGAAACACATCCATCTGCCAGATTTCACTCCTCTGAGTACCCTTTGGGTTACATCCTGCTGGTAATGGCATCTGATAGTAAAAGAAACAAGTAGGACATTTCCTTACAATTTCCTTTGCTTGTTGCCAGGTTATGGAAAAATCCTTTTTTAAACCTTTACTATTGATATGATTTTTTAATGAAATTCTGAGGCCTCCGGCACATTTCCTATCAATCATTTATCAATCTCATCATTACCTTGTGCTAGAGGGCCTGGCAGACCCGTATGGGATCGGATGTGAGTTGTATATACAGGATGATTCCTATTCCTGATTATATCTTGTAATTGAATAAATAGTGAAGTTACTTCTGACTCATCAGGGAAAAATTCTGCAGTCTCAATATGTAATACCACTCTTTCAGCATACTGAGAGTCGGTAACTATGTTTAGAGGTTCTGAAAAATCCATTAATACCAACAGACTAGCATACAATCCCAATTTTTGAACTGAATTATAAGGCCTTTGAACCAATTTACTTAAATTTTCTGATTTGTAACCTGCCTTTCCTTGTTTGTTGGCATCTGTATAAAATGTGCGAACTCCAGATATGGGTGTTTCCTGTACAATTTGAGGCAAAATCCAATCAGCTCTCTTTATAAGATCAATTCTATCACTTTTGGGATATTTGCTGTTAATTTCTCCCAAAAAATTACTGCAAGCTCTTTGCCAAGGTTTGCTGTGGGATGTTCTGTATGACAAATATGTTAATAAATAAAGCACTGATTGGCCGGTAGCCAAACAGGAAGTATAGATGGGACTAACAGAGAGATAGATTGAGGGACAGGAAGGTGGAGGAGGAGACTGCCAGCCACTGCCAGGACAAGCAGCATGTAAAGATGCCGGTAAGCCACGAGCCACGTGGCAAGGTATAGATTTATAGAAATGGGTTAATTTAAGATATAAGAACAGTTAGCAAGAAGCCTGCCACGGACATACAGTTTATAAGTAATATAAGCGTCTGAGTGATTATTTTATACGTGGGTTGTGGGACGGCGGGACTTGTGGGACCTGGAGAGAAGCTCTCCACTAACAAAGGTTCACTTTCTGCCAATAATTTTTCAATTAGCTAAAGGTACAACAATTTCTGCTGGGTCTATTCCTGATAATTGATGAAGTCTCAATTTTCCTTTCCAAATCAAGTCAGAGATTTTTTTCCACATAACTTTATAATTTTTTTATTCAGTTTATTTGGTAAAAATATCCATTCCAATATAATATGTTCCCTCTGCATTAAAATTCCTGTAGGAGAATGCCTAGAAGGTAAAATAGCCAAAATGGAATCCAGCTTTGGATTTATACAATCCATGTGTCCTTCATGCACTTTCTTTTCTACCAAGGCCAATTCTTTCTCAGCTTCAGGTGATAATTCACTTGAACTATTTAAGTACTTGTCACCTTCTAAGGTTTTGAACAAATTATTCAGTTCATCATTTTTTTACCCCAACAATAGTTCATAGATGAGAAATGTCTCTGAATAATCTTTGAAAGTCATTAAGAGTCCGTAATCGACCTCACCTAATTTTCACCTTTTGGGGTCTAATTTTTTGTAGACCTATTTTATATCCTAAATAATTAATAGAATCTCCTCTTTGTATCTTTTCAGGAGCAATTTTTAATCCCCAGCAAGGCAAAATTTTCTTTATTTCTTCAAACGTTCTTTCTAAAGTATCTGCATTTGAGTCAGCTAGTAAAATATCATCCATATAATGATAAATTATATATTTAGGAAATTTTTTGCATATCACTTCCAATGGCTATTATACAAATTATTGGCACAGGGTTGGGCTATTCAACATTCCCTGTGGGAGGACCATCCATTGATATCTCTTAACCAGTTGAAAATTATTATAAGTAGGCACCATGAAGGCAAACCTTTCTCTGTCTTTTTCTTGTAAGGGTATTGAAAAGAAACAGTCTTTTAAATCAATAACTGTAAGAGGCCATCCTTTAGGTAACAGAGTGGGCAAAGGAATTCCAGATTGTAGAGAGCCCATTGGCTGAATTACTTTGTTAATTGCTCTAAGGTCTGTTAACATTCTCCATTTACCAGATTTCTTTTTAATAACAAATACAGGAGAGTTCCAAGGGCTTGTTGATTCTTCAATATGCTGAGCATTTAACTGCTCTTCTACGAGCTCTTCTAAAGCCAGGAGTTTTTCTGTTGTTAAAGGCCATTGATGAACCCATACAGGCTTGTCTGTTAACCATTTTAAAGGTAGAGCTGTTGGTATCTTTGGAAGATCATCAGTTGTTGTGCCCTTTTCTTGTATAATATGGATGGCTGGTGACCACTCATTAGAATAATACCTCCTAATATTTTTTCTCAGAAACATGTGCTAGTTTATGATTTGTTTCTGAGGTTGGAGGGATGTTAATCTGAGTATTCTTTTGTTGTAATAGGTCTCGACCCCACAGGTTCATAGCTATGTTAGCCACATATGGTTTTAATTTTCCTCTCTGTCCTTTTGGACCTATACATTTGAGCCATCTTGCACTCTGTTTCACTTGAGATAATGTTCCAATTCCTAACAGCTGAACATTTACCTCCTGAAGAGGCCAAGTTGGATGCCAAAATTCTGGTGCAATTAAGGTCACATCAGTACCTGTGTCTACCAGACTAGACAATAAAACACCATTTATTCTTATTGTTAATTTTGGTCTTTGTTCATTTACAGAAGTTTTCCAAAAAATTTTCTTTATGTTTTTCTCCTGAATTTTCTAGTCTCTCTGTTTCATCATCCCGAGCAACATGATTTATTCTGATAGGTATTTGGTTATTTAATTGCTCTGAGTAGGGGTTTCCTCTATGACTGCAGGAAAGGTTTGAACTGGATTTGCTGTGGGGGGCCCGCCTGAGGCACCTTTGGGAGTTTCCTGACCAAGGCAAAGGATTACCTTGTCTGTTCCTCGTTGATCTGCATTCCTTGGTCCAATGTTAACCCTTACCACACTTTCTGCATACTCCAGAAGGAAGGGACATTCTGTTGCCATTCTTCCTTGAAGAAACATTGTTTCTAGGAATGCCCTGTTTGCAGTCCCTTTTCAAATGTCCTTGCTTTCCACATCCAAAACATCTGACATTCCTCAAACCTCTTGAAATTGATTCTCCTATCCACATATCATCATGGCCATGAGCCTCAACATTAAATGTGTCTCTAATCCAATCTTCCAAGGGTACAGATCTTGCCTTTAATGGCCTGATTATTCTCATGCATGCTGCATTCATGTTCTCAAAGGCCAAAGATTCGATTATCTGCCTAGGTTCTGAATTCGGGACCATTCTATCTACTGCTGAAGTCAGTCTTTGTAAGAAATTCATGAAGAATTCTTTTGGGCCCTGTATAACTTTTGTGAATGACTCAGTTTTCTTTCCTGCTTCCTCAATTCTGTCCCATGCATTCAAGGCTGCCATTCAACATAGAATTAGAGTTTGGTTATCATATAAACATTTTCTTTGTATTTCAGCATATTGGCCTTCTCTAACAAGCTGATCCTGGGAGATTTGTACACATCTAGCCCTCCATTGATTTTCTATGTTTTTAGCGTCATCTTTGAATTACATACACCACTGCAGCTGTGCCCCAGGTTCCAGGACAACATTTACCAGCTCTCATCCGTCCTGTGGTTTAATCTTATTATAAGTTGACCAGGAGTTTAACATTTGCTTTACAAATGGGGAATGCATGCCATAAGATACTATTGCCTCCTTAAATCTTCTTAAATTTAACATTTCAATTGGAGTCCAAATATTTTGTGCATTCACTTGAATAGGTAGCTGCCGTATGGTTACCAGATAAATTAAGGGTGATTGTGTGAAAACAGGCTTTCTTTCTGTAACCTTATAATCCAATCCTGAAATAATTTCACTGTTATATTCTTCTGTCTGAATCTTAATTTCTCTATAATTCATTTTAATAGGTTTTTCTAAAGCTTTTATCCTGGCACTTAAATTGACTATCTTTTTAAATAGTAAAATAAGGATAAGGAAAGTAATAATATGCATAATTTGTATAATGTACATCCCATCAACATTAATCTTCTCATATAGTTGTTCCATTTTTAGAATGCCTAAAATTTTATTAAACAAAGTCCAATTTTCTTCTAATGTACACAAAAAACCATTTTTTTTTTAATGTGGAAAATTTTTTTCTCTTTTATATAGTTTTTTTGTTTAAAATATCTGATATCTTAATTGACTTACCAAGTCTATATAGAACAGTAGAAATCTGAGGAAATTTCAAAACAGCTACCTAGTGTCGGAGATGGGAATCCAGAGAGAGAGAGAGAGAGAGAGAGAGAGAGAGAAGAAAGAAAGAAAGAAAGAAAGAAAGAAAGAAAGAAAGAAAGAAAGAAAGAAAGAAAGAAAGAAAGAATAGCCATGTTTCCTGGCTAAGAGCTGAAAACTAGCCACGAGTTCCCGCTTGAGCCGAGTGGAGCCTGGGCTCCTTAACCTCAGACCACGTGAGCTGCTGCAACTACAGCCGAGTGCAGCCAGACCGGTAGCTCCAGCAGGCCCTGAGCTGTTTGTAGCACTGGCTTTTTTTTTTTTATTTTATTATTATTACTTTTTTAACAATGAACAGCTTGAGTTGGCAATCTGGCTGCAAGTAGCTCCAGCTGTGGGTAACCACTTGTAGCTACAGTCAGTCAGGCCTAGGGCCTAGGCCAAGGTGGCCCGAGCCAGGGAGTAGGGCAGCCACCAGGCTGCTGGGCCGAGCCGAGTGGTTTTTAATGAATTCTTTTTTTTTTTTTCATTTTTCTTTATTAAGAAATTTTCTACTCACTCCACATACTATCCACAACCCCCCCTCCTCCCTTCTCCCACCCCCAACCCTCTTTCCCAAGCCACCCCGCAACCCCACATCCCCCAAATCGAGGTCCCCATGGGGAGTCAGCAGAGCCCAGCACACTGAATTCTTGCTATGTGGGTGCCAAATGTAGATGTAATTCTGAACATTTTTATTAAATAAGAAATACAGAGCCAAATGCAGAGTTAAAAGACCAAGAGTTCAGAGCAGTAGCTAAGAGCTGAGACTAAAATCACCTTCTTACCACCTGCTGCCACTGCCATATTTCCCCTGAGAAAGAGACCTACTTCCTGTGTGTCTGTCTTTTTATTGACTTTCTGTTCTGCCTTCTCATTGGGTGTAAACCCAACCACATGACCTCCTTGTCACTGACTGTCTATACAGACCTCCAGGTTTTCTATGGTTGGTATTGAGATTAAAGGCGTGTGTTCCATGCTGGTGGTGTCCTTGAACACACAGAGGCCTGCCTGTCATGTGATCGGGGATTAAGGGTGTGTCCTAGCACTGCCAGACTTCTGCTATGGCTTGCTATTAGCTCTGACACCCAGCACTTTTATTTATTAACATACAAATAAAATATCACCATAGTTATCCCTTTCTATTACCTGCCCCCACAGACACACTAAGTCTTCTTATCATCTGGAACCCTTTTCTACTTCCTTCTATGTAGGGACACCAGACTCACACTACCAACCTATTCCCTCCATGACAAGTGCCTTTGGACCTATTTCTAGGTAGAAATACTAGGCTCCTACCACCAACTCTACCCATCTGTCTATACATGCCATAAGCCCTTGGCCCTGTCTTTATGCAGACATCGTGGCAACTCTATACATTCTTGTGCCCCAAGGACCACCCTATCCAGGTAGGGGCCCCAGACTTAACACTGTCAAGTCCATCCATTCCTGTGACCTGGTTCAGGAAAACACGCCCCACACCTGTCTTAACTCTCTCTCCTCTGTCTCTCACCTTTAAGGTAGGATTTTTAGACTTGTATCGCCAACTCCATAGACTCCCAATGCTTAAGTACAAGTACTGTGTACCCCCCCCCCCCAAAGATTGACTGTCAGAATCTTCTTACTCCTAAAGAAGTTCAGTTCCTAGGCTTAGAAACTTCATTTAGCTAAAGCTAGCTGGAACTATTTATGACACCCCTACTCCCTGCCCTCATCTCCACAGATAGTACAGATCTTCTCCTCCAAACTTCCTCCCAACTATTATTCCAGACCCTGACTCCAGCAGGCTTCACTGGGAGCCCACAAAAATGCATGCCAGAGAATCAAGTAGGCCTGTGAAGCAGGTACATGAGCTTTAGATGTACACTTTCCTTCATCTCGTCCATATCCAAACTGCCCATTTCATCTCAAGATCTGTAGCAGACTACCTGCTGTAGCCTGTCCTCACTCTCTGCCCACATTCTTCGGAGACTAAGCAGATCCTGGTGAACTTCTAGATTTCTTCCCTCGTGTGGACCCTCTCAGTCTCCCTATAGTCTACTCCATTCCTAAGTGTCAGCTCTCAATACCTAGAAAAAAATTTACCTGTAACCCCAGTGGCCACACCTGTCAGGCGACCAGAGGAATTTCCTACCAGGCAACACATCAACACCACATTGTCTTAAGAATCAGAGAGGGCAGCAGATATTGAGGAATTAAATACTACCCAACAAAAACAAGACTATATATCGACACACCTGGATTTACAATCTTTCCAAACCCAGATGCCTATTCATCTGTGGCAGGGTCCTATACTGTGGTTCCGTTTGGGGAGAGGAACAAGAAGGCACAGAGTCAATGACACAGACTCCAGAGAACGTCGAAAAACAAGCTCAGTTTATTCAGGTAGAAGCATGCCTTATGTACGCTCCACACCACCCTGGAGGATGGTCTGATGAATATGCATTTGCTGGAGTGACACAGCTGCCTCTCATTGGTCCAGGTCATGTCTCAGCTGCTGTTGCTAAGGCCCTTAGGCAGACCCAGGTTGGCTCTCAGAAAGCATCTTTTTACTGGTTTGGGCCAGCTGGCACTCAAACCTGTTAGGGATGAGTCATCCCATAGACACCAGCATAAAATCACAATCAATAACATCATCAGGACAGTATGTCTTCACTAGAACCCAGCTATCCTACACAGTAGGTCCAGAATATTTCAATGTGGCTAAAATAGAAGAGAAAGACAATAAAATACCCTTATGAATATGAGAGAAATCCTTTAAAAGGAAAGCGGGAAATCTCTTAGAGAAATCTATGCAAACACAATGAGGGAAAGAAAATGCATAAAGCAGTTCAAGACTTGAATGTGGATACAGAATCAATTAAGAAAAACAAACAGGGAAATTTAGAAATGAAAATCTAGAAACTCAAACAGGAACTTCATAAGCAAGTCTCACCAGCAGAAGGCAAGAGGTGGTAGAGAGAATATCAGGTATTGAAGACATGACAGAAGAAATGATCAAGCAAAATATTAAATCTTTTTGAAAAAGCATGGTACAAAATGTCCAGGAAAGGCAAGACACTATGAAAAGACCAAATCTAAGAATAAGAATAGAGGAAGACACAGAAAATATTTTCAACAAAATCTTAGAAGAAAATTTCCCTGATCTAAATAAGGGGATACCTATCAAGATATAAGAGGCATATAGATCACCAAAAAGACTAGACCAGAAAAGAAATTCTCCTCCACACATAATAATCAAAACACTGAGTGTACAGCAGAAAGAAAGAATATTACAAGCTGCAAGGAGAAAAACTAAGTAACATACGAAGGCAGATCTATTAGAATGATCCTGACCTTTAAATGGAGACTCTAAAAGCCTTAAGGTCCTGGACAGATGTTCTACAGACTCTAAGGGACCACAGATACTAGCCCACACTACTATACCCAGCAAAACTTTCAACTACTGTAGTTGAAGAAAATGAGACATTTCATGCTAAAACTAAATTTAAGTGATATCTATCTACAAATCCAGCTCTACAGAAGGCCCTAGAAGGAAAACTACAACCTAAAGAGGTTAACCACACCCAAGAAAACATAAGCAATAAATAATCCCATACCAGCAACTCAAAAGAGGGGAAATACCTCTCTTGGGCATATACACAAGGAATGCTCAATCATACCACAAAGATACATGCTCAACTATGTTCATAGCAGCATTATTCATAATATCCAGAACCTAGAAACAACCCAGATGCCAGTCAACTGAAAAATGGATTAAGAATATGTGGTACATATATACAATGGAGTACTACTCAGCAGAGAAAAACAATGACAGCATGAAATTTGCAGGCAAATGGATGGAACTAGATAATATCATCCTGAGTGAGGTAAACCAAAACCAGAAGGACAAACATGGTATGTACTCACTCATAAGTGGGTACTAGATATAAAGCAAAGAACAATCAGACTGCAACCCACAGAACCAGGGAGGCTATATAGCAGGGGGGACCCTAGGATGACTGTGGCTTATAATAAGTTTTGGTTTTACTCAATCACTGGACAAGCTTTAATGAAACATTTCACTATTAGGATAAGAATTTGTACTGTGTCTATCTGATGATAAAAATAAATAAATAAAAAATAAAAATATAAAAATAATAAAAATTTAAAAAATAAAAAATGCAAATAAATAAATAAACAAGTAAATAAATAGAAAAGAGAGTAAATACACACACACACACACACACACACACACACACACAATAACAGGAATCAACAAACACTTCTCATTGATATCTCTCAACATCAGTTGTCTCAATTCCCTAATCAAAAGACACAGACTAACAGAATAGATGTGAAAACAGGATCTTTCCTTCTGCTGTGTCTGAGAAACACACCTTAATCACAAAGATAGACATTAATTCCCAGTAAAATGATGGAAAATGATATTCCAAGCAAGTGGACCTAAGAAACAATCTCCTGCACACATTCTAGTATGTAACGAAATAGACCTGAAAGAAAAACAAAACAGAATAGATAGGAATATATACTAAATACTGATCAACGGAAAAATATACCAAGAGGACATTGTAGTTCTTAAAATATATTTCCTAAACATAAGGCACACAAGTTTGTGAAAGAAACACTACTATATCTTAAATCACATATTGTCCATCACATACTGATAGTGGGAGAATTCAATATCCCATCATCAGCAATAGAGAGACCATCCTTTCAAAAACAAATAGAGAAATGCTGGAGCTAACTGAACTTATATACCAAATGGACTTAATAGTTATTTACATAACATTTCACCTGAATACAAAATAGCACACTTTCTTCTCAGTAGCTCATGAAACTTTTTCCAAAATAAACGACATACCTGAACACAAAGAAAGTCTAAAAGAAAATTGAAATTACACCCCAGAGACCTATTTGGACACCACAGATTAAAGCTGGATATCAACAGCAGAAACAACAGAAAACTTACAAACTCATGGACACTAAACAACTCACTACTAAATGAAAAATGAGTCAAGAGAAATTTAAAAAGAAATTAAAGACTTCCAAGAATTAAATGAAAAAGAATACTCAATGCACTCAAACTTAAGGAACACAATGATGGCAGTTCTAAAAGGCAAGTTTATAGAACTAAATGCCTACATCTGTTAAAAATGGAGATAAATCGTATTAGAAATTTAAAAGAAAATCTGAAAGCTCTAGAACAAAAGGAAGAATCTACACCAAAAGGAGTGGATGGCAAAATAATCAAACTCGGTGTTGAAATCAATAAAATAGGAACAAACAACACAAAAAGCCAATAGAAAGAACCAATGAAACAAAGAGTTGGTTCTTTAAAAAAAAATTCAATAAGATTGACAAATGCTTATCCCAATTAACTAAAAGGTGGTGAGAGAATATCCAAGTTAATAAAACTATAAATATTTTTGGGACATACAAACAGACACAAAGGGAAGCCACAGATCATAAGGACATACTTTAGAAACCTGGCCTCCAGCATATTGGAAAACCTAAAAAAATGGATAATTTTCTCAATAAGTACCACTTACCAAAATCAAATCACGACCAGATAAAGAAACAAACAGCCAAAAAATATTCAATGCTAGGCAGTCTTAGCACAGAATTCTACTGGGCTTTCAAAGAAGAATTGATGCCAATACAAATGATTCAGCAAAATAGAAACAGAATCAAGATTAAACCCAATTCATTTTATGAGCCCACAGTCACACTGACAGCAAATCACACAGAGATTCAACAAGAAAGAGAATTATAGACTAATAATCTTTAAGAACATAGATGCAAACCTCTGAATAAATTGCTGCCAAACTGAATCCAAGAACACATTGAAAGATCATCCACCATGATCAAGTAGCCTTCATCCCAGAGATGCAGAGATGGTTCAATATATGAAAATTAGTAAATGTAATAGACCATATTAACAAACTAAAAGAAAAACCTACATGATCATCTCATTAAATGATGAAAAGGCCTTTGACAAAATCCAACATCTCTCCATGATAGAAGTCCTGGAGGTATTAGGGATAAAAGGGGCATACCTAAACATAATAAAGTCAGTTTACAGCAAGCTCATAGCCAACATCAACTTAAATGGAGAGGAACTCAAAGTAATTACACTGAAATCAAAACATGACAAGTTGTCCACTCTTTCCACACCTAGTCTATACAGTACTTGAATTCTTAGCTAGAGCAGTAAGAAAACTAAGTGAGATGATCAAGGGGACACAAACTGGAAAAAAGGAAGTCAATGTATCTTTATTTGCAGATGATATTATCATATGCAAAGTTATCTAAAATTCCACCAGGAAACTCCTACAGCTGATACACACTTTCAGCAAAACAGCTGGATACTAATCAAATCAGAAAAATCAGAGCCCTACTATATACAAACAACAGATAGACAGAACACCTTTCATAATAGCCTCAAACAATATAAAATATCCTGGGGGTAATTAACCAAGCAATTGAAATACTTACATGATTAAAAACTTTAAGGCATTCAAGAAAGAAATATAAAAGTATATCAGAAGATGGAAAGATCTGCCATGCGCATGGATTAGTAAGATAAATATAACAAAAATGTCATTCTACAAAAAGTAATCTACAGATTCAACCTCCATCAAAAGTCCAACACAATTTTTAACACACTTGGAAAGGACAATTAGGTGAGGGAGGAGGAACTGGGGATGGTATGTGAAATGAAAAAAAGTCACAAAAAATGAAAAGAATAAAACTTCATATGGGAACACAAAAAGTGGGATAACTAAAACAATCCTGAACAATAAAAGAACCGCTGAAGATATCACCATCCCTAATTTCAAGTAGTTCTACAAAGCTATAGTAATAAAAACAGCATGGTATTGGCATAAAAACAGACTCACCAATCAATGGAATTGAATTGAAGAACAAGACATAAATTTACATACCTATGGGCATCTGGTCTGTCTGTCTGTCTGTCTGTCTTTCTGTCTGTCTGTCTCATAAAGAAGCCAGAAACACATACTGGAGAAAACGCAGCAACTTCACCAAATGGTACTGGTCAAAGTAGGTGGCTGAATGTAGAAGATTCCAAATAGATTCATACTTACCACCTGGCAGGAAACTCAACTCCAAACAGGTCAAAGCCCTAAATATAAACCAAATATACTGAACTTGATAGAAGAGAAAGTGGGGAATAGCCTTGAACTCATTGGCACAAGGAAAGATTTCCTGAACAAAACATAGCATAGGCTAAGATCAACAACTAATAAATAGTATCTCATGAAAAACTTGTAAGACATATGACACCATCATTCACACAAAGCAGCAGTCTACAGAGTGGGAAAATATTTTTCCCAGCTACACATCTGATATATCCAAAATATGTAATGAACTCAAAAAACCCAATCTCAGGAAAACAAATAATCCAATTAAAAATGGGGTACAGATCTAAACAGAGGATTCTCAAAAAAGTAAACTCAAATGGCTAAGAAACCATTAAAGAAATGTTCAATAACCTTAGTGTAGGGACAGGGAGTGGATTTGAAAGGACTTGAGGAGTGATAGCATATTTAAATTAAAAAATTGTTTTAAATAGTAAAAATATAACAAAGATAAAATAAAATTTATCAAATGATTACAAACCATAAACTAGAAAAGTTGATGAATAAATATCATGGAGTTTAATTCAGTTTTAGAGAATAATAATATTATGCTATTCACAGGAAAAATGGATAGAACTTGAAATTTTCGTGTGAATGAAAGAAGTAAGTCTCAAAACCTCAAATATTACATTGCTCAGTCATAAGATGAACATATACATGAAAGTAGAACGGAGATGATTGGGAAGAAAAACGGGTCAAGGGATAACTGTGAGAATGTCAACCACTGTAGTGGGGAGGATCAACATGAGAAGTGGACAATGACAAACACGCTTGAAAACGTCATAGTAAAACCCACAACACGGTACACTAATTGTAAAGTTTCAGAGGGGAAAAGGAAAGGAAATGTGGTAAGGTGATGGAAACAAGGATTCAGTAGAGGTAGCCAGGCTTCATCGCCAGCTAAATCAAAGTAGCAACAGAGTAGTTAACCCCTCAGTGATGCATGGCAGGGAGGCACCACAAAAGATACAACATTTGTTTGACCTCCTATCCAGATGCCCTGGACATTAGGGTCATGAATGATTTTTGTCTCCGTATTCATCCAATATAATGATTTCTCAACACTGCTTTCCACATATGGTATTGGTTTCCTCCCTGGTCTACTCTGCTACTCTGGTACTTTCACTGTGTTTTGGGTAGTTCAGTCAGTTTCATAGTCCCAAGGTTGATTTTCTTTCATAATATCTAACCCATTGTGAAGTTTCTTAGTATGGATTTGAATTATGTTTTCATCATTCAGTTAATTTAATCCACTTATGGTCAATAGTAATATCTTTAAAGACGAATTTATTTATTTATTTATTTATTCATTTATTTATTTATTATGTATACAGTGTTCTGTCTGCATGTTTGCTTGCACAGCAGAAGAGGGCACCAGATCTCATAATAGATGGTTGCAAGCCACCATGTAGTTGCTGGGAATTGAACTAAGAACCTGTGAAGGGCAGCCAGTGCTCTTAACCACTGAACCATCTCACCAACCAGATCACTAAATTATCATTCATTTTATTTTGATCATAATTTTTCTCTAACATACATACCATTTTCACCTTCTCTCTCAACTATCTTCATTTTCTTTCTCTTCTCAAAAACATAAAACAAAAAGTGAAAGTTAAAACAAACAAACTAAAATGAGAAAACCACTAGGGAAAATAATAACAAAACATAAAAAGTGCAAGAAAAGCATGGTTTCCATTTTGTGTGGTCTGTGTAGTTGGTATACTCAGTGACACTTCACTGGGGAAAACTGATTTTTCTCTTTCCTAGCTGGCATAACTTGCAAAGAGTTTCTCAGGTAGGGTTAAGATTCATGTCCACCGCCCCCTCTTCATGTTTTGGACTTTTGCAGGTCTAGTGGGTGCTGTCACAGTTCCTGTGAGTTCAAATGTGCATTAGTGCTGGTGCATCTCTAGATGCTCTTTCCTTGGAGAAATCCACCACCTCTGACTCTTAAGTTCCTTCTGGCTCTTCTTCCATGTTGATATCTGAGTCTTGAGAGGAAGGTTTGATGAAGATATCCCATTTACGGCTGGCTTCCCAAAAAATGTTTCATTCTCTACATGTTGTCCAGTTGTGGGTACCTGTGTCAATAATGCAAGATGAAGTTTCTCTGATGAGTGATGCTCTGCTCCATGGGTATGGAAACATGTGATGGGGAGTCATTTTTATTGCTATGTTCCTTTAGATGAATTATATTAGTAGGTTTCCACCCGGGGCAACGAATTATCTAGTATCAGGTTCTAGTTCATTTAGCAGTGTCAGGTGTGTGCCCAAACTCATGGAATGAGCATTAAAAATAATCAAACTTTGCCTGGTTACACCCATACTATTTGTGCACTTTATCAACTGGGAGGTTTCTTATTCTTATTAGAAGCATTCTTATTTACATAAAATGGCTAAAAATTAAAGCCAAGTAGTGTGTTGAGAGTACATGAGATTAGAGATGACCAAAGCACAGAGGTCTACTCTGGAAGTGGGGAGCTGGGGCAACAGAGATTCTACTGCCCAGTTTTGGTGCATTAAATACTACTCAGAAGTAATAACACAGTGGATGCAGGACTCTATGGAAATGAGTATGGACATAAGCCTAAAACTCTCAATGCTTCCTAGCAAAGCATCTATGGGAACACAGGAAAAATGTGTAATGGAGGTGTTACTGTTTCCAGTAATCCACATATGAAAGAACTTACCCCTTGCTTTAGAGGATGAGACCAAAAATTGTATAATCTTCATAGCCTCAGTTTCCTGCTGTTCAATCTATCTGTTTTCCTCAGAACCTCATATATGACTACCTAAAGTGGTTATATTCTATCCAGACTGCTGTGGGATGTTCTGTATGGCAAATGTGTTGCTCTGATTGGTCAATAAATAAAACACTGATTGGCCAGTGGCTAGGCAGGAAGTATAGGCAGGACTAACAGAGAGGAGAAAAGAGCAGGAAGGTGGAAAGAGACACAGCCAGCCGCCGCCAGGACAAGCAGCATGTAAAGATGCCAGTAAGTGATGAGCCACGTGGCAAGGTATAGATTTATAGAAATGGATTAATTTAAGCTATAAGGACAGTTAGCAAGAAGCCTGCCACGACCATACAGTTTGTAAGCAATATAAGTCTCTGTGTTTACTTGGTTGGGTCTGAGCGGCTGCAGGACTGGCAGGTGAGAGATATTTGTCCTGACTGTGGAGCAGGCAGGTAAACTCTAGCTACAAATGGCGCCAGAACGTGGGGCAGGAATTTCCACTTAAAACCTGAGAAAGCATAAAAAGAAGATTCTAAAACGGAGCTAAAACAGTTTCCTAGTTGTCTTTCTCAAGTTAGCCACAGCCTGCGGGCTGAGCTACTGTATGGTGGGTTCCTGGCGTGCGTGTTTGACCTGCAATATGGTGGGAATGAGGCATCTGCAAGTTGCACATTAAGCTGCATGGTGAATTTAGCCTTTGCTAGTACAAAACAAAAAAAAAAAGAGGTTTCTGGGCTAAACGCTGCTTTGATAGAAGCATAGACCCACGAAGGCTCCCAGAGCTGGTGGTAAACGTATCACCCCCATGTTGGGAAGCTGAGGTGGGCGGAGCCACCAGCCACAGCACTGGTTCAGTCTTAGAATGCTGCAGTTTAAAGTAACAGGTTCACAATAAGACAGATTATAGTGGTATTTTATTTGTACTGAAATGTGATTTTATTTGTATGTTAATAAATAAAGTTGCCTAGGGGTCAGAGCTATTAGCAAGCCATAGCGAAAGCCAGGGCGGTGGTGGTGCACGCCTTTAATCCCAGCACTTGGTAAGCAGAACTAGGTAGATCTCTGTGTGTTCAAGGATACAGCCAGCATTGGAGACACACGCCCTTAATCTCAGTACCAACCATGGAGGACTTGGAGGTCTGTGCAGACAGGCAGTGACAGGGCGGTCACATGGTTGGGTTTGCAACCAATGAGAAGGAAGAACCAGAACTCTTTATAAGTCAAACGCACAGGAAGTAGCTCTCTTTTTGGAGAGGTCTCTGGGCGAGAGAGGCTAGCTGGCGGAAAGCGGGTAAGGTTCTTAGCTCTGACCTCTTGGGCTTTCATCTTTACATTGGCTCTGTGTTTCTTATTTAATAAGGCAGCTGGTTACATCTACAACAGATTCAGATGGAACAAGACTTTAAATGCTTTAAAATGTGTGTAAAAATGTACGTAGGCTTCAAAGAGAGATAAAAAGGAATATATACCATTATATAAAGAAAGAGATAGTTTTGAAAAATGAAGTCTGTAAAGAGACAGTAAAGGTAGTATAAAATATAAGCCACGTAAAGATAGATATCACACAGAGAACCTGGATTGTGTTGTCCTTGGGATTCTTAACTGCAGAGAGATATTTGATTGTAAAGGAAGCTGAGTTAAACCAATATGTATATTTTAAAGATACCTTGACTTCAAAATTTGGATGTAAGGATATGTTGCTTTGGAAAGGAGGCTCTGATTTTGTTTCCACAGAAAGCCAGAGGCTATAGATTTGTTCCAGATTAAGATACATCAGGTTTGACCAGCCAAGACCCCCTGAAGGTCTCCGATGACACCAAGGCCCAGATGATCCAACATCCAGAACTGTTTCAAGGCAACTGGCTCAGACAATACACCCTCACGGACTACTCCATGATCCTAAAATTTTCTTTGTGTCCCCATAAGATACAGTGCCCCCCTCCAGCAGGAAGTAGTAAGAGAAGCTACGCCCAAATTCCCAAATTATATGTAATTAACTTTGTTAAGGTTAAAACCTTCCTTTTTGGAAAAAAAAAGTGGGGGGGAAGTGCTGTGGGATGTTCTGTATGACAAATGTGTTGCTCTGATTGGTCAATAAATAAAACACTGATTGGCCAGTGGCTAGGCAGGAAGTATAGGCAGGACTAACAGAGAGGAGAAAAGAGCAGGAAGGTGGAAGGAGACACAGCCAGCCACCACCAGGACAAGCAGCATGTAAAGATGCCGGTAAGCCACGAGCCACATGGCAAGGTATAGATTTATAGAAATGGATTAATTTAAGATATAAGGACAGTTAGCAAGAAGCCTGCCATGGCCATACAGTTTGTAAGCAATATAAGTCTCTGTGTTTACTTGGTTGGGTTTGAGCGGCTGCGGGACTGGCAGGTGAGAGAAATTTATCCTGACTGTGGAGCAGGCAGGAAAACTCTAGCTACACCAGACCATGTAGAAAATTGTTCCTGAGTTTGAAACAAAAGATTGTCATGCTTATTTTCAAATCCTCCTAAAAGCTCAAGATCAAGAATTGGGCAGCTTCTTAAGATGTTACCTGGCTATAGCCCTCTGTGATATGGCAGTGGTAAAAATCATCTTATTAATTGCTGATTAATTACAAAAGTCACGGTTGTATCAAAACTCAATACCAGGAAAGACATAGTAAACACACACACACACACACACACACACACACACACACACACACACACACGTGTAGTGGTATTTGCAAAAAGCACCACATTCTTTCAGCCATATAGCCCAAGGTCATGGGTGGACCAAATACCACTACACACACACACACACCCTGGAATTTATTAAGTATTAAAAACAGCACAGTTTTTTTGTGTTTATAATTGTTGATATTTTATTGCCAAAGTCATCCGTTTACTCCAGGATTACCTATTAATAATCATTGATGTCCTCATATATTTGTCAGGTTCTCCAATGGAACAGACCTGATACAGTGAATATATACATATTAAAAGGGGGAGTTTTTAGAATGGGATACAGCTATGGTCTGGGTAGTGCAATCATGGCTGTCTCAAGTCAGATAGGGCAAGAATCATCTGGTGATTCCCTTGTGAGAACTGCTACCTCAGCACCTTAATGTACAAAAATCCAAGATAGTACTTAGATTGCTACTGGTTTTGAGTTTGTGACTCCTGGCTTACTTAGAGTTTCTCTTGCTGCAATAAAGCACCATGATCAAGAAGCAATTTGGAGAGGAAAGAAATTACTTGGCTAATACTTCTATTTCACTGTTTATTCTTAAAGAAGGTCAGAGAAGGAGATGAAGCAATGAAGGAACTTGGAGCATGAGTTGATGCAGAGGCCATGGAGAGGTGCTGCTTACTGGCTTGCTCCTCCTGGCTTGTTTGGCCTGCTTTCCTATAGAACCCAGAACTACCAGCCCAGGGATGATATTATTCACAATGGACTAGATCTGCCCCCCCCCATCAATTGCTAATTAAGAAAATGTCTTACAGGCTTGCCTATGACCTGATCTTACAGAGGCATTATTCTTAATTGAAGTTCCCTCACTCAGATGACTTTAGCTTGTTTCATGTTGGCATAAAACTTTCCAGCAAAACTCTCAAGAAGTAGGTTTTAATACCAGTGAAACAGTGCTTCAGGATGTTATAGGATATGCAAACGTGACAATGAGTGAGAACAATCAGGAAAAGAGCAAAATCTTCCTTCTTTCTTGTCCTTTTAAGTGGGATGCCACTACAAGGTGTGACCCAGACCTAAAGTGGACTTTCCCAGATATACAATAAGGAAAATTTCTCATTGGCATACACTGCTGCATGGGTATGGATTTGGTCAACAACTCATGAAGTCAAGTTGACATCCATGATTAGCCATAAGTACCCATCTGTACTTGGAGATCTTGCCTCTGAGGTTTAGCTTATTAGTCAAAATGAGACAAGGGTCTGTTGCATGGAGTACTGTTAGGCATGTGGACTATTTTGTTTACTCTCGGTTATCTCTTTGTGTTTTTGTGTTCTTTCATAGTTCTGCCAAATGTTCACTGGACTCCTGCATTGCTGTTATCCTTCAAACTTTGGAATACAGACACCCATTTGTTAACCAGGCTGATGTTTCTATTTGTGCCATTGCAGAATTGCCAGTTTCACCATCTGCCTTAAAAATAACAATCAGTTCTTGATACTTTAAAACCTAGAGAGTTCTCATTTAGCGTTAGATATTGAATAAAACTTCTGAATAAAAAAAAATCCCTGAATGACCTAGGGCATGAAAATAGCATGTTGTGCCTACATTCAAGGTGAGGAGCCACAAATGGGATAGAAAGAAAATACCTTAAATATCTCATTGGTCATTACCAATGAGCAGCCTTGAGATCATAGTTAAGGACTAAGATTTCAACTTCAGAGGAGAAGGCACAAAGGATTTCTTCACTATACAGAGTAGAGGAATATTGGGTGTCACATTCAGGAAGCAAATTTCATTGGATAAAATAAGAGTGTAACATGAAAGAAATAGTAGGCTAGAGAAAAATAATGGAGGAAAATGTTGAGATTAAAGGGGAACATATCCTTGAATTACAAAGTGGGAGTACAGAGTAGTGAAGCATACAAGAAATAAGGAAGGGTGACTAAGGTGATCTGATAAAATTAGAGAGTAGTTTAAATATGAAAACCATCATGTGGGATCTAGAAATTTCCAACTTTCTTCCTAGAGACGCCTCACAGAAACTCCACTCCATAGATTATGCCATGGGTAATCCGCACTTCACACTCCAAGTACAGAAACACCCCTGTCCTTGGATGGTCCCCTTTACACAGTGTTTCAAGAAACAGTGTACTAATATGGAAACTGAAAATTCTGTGTTTGTGTTCTTCCAGGAAGAGAAATGCCAACATAAAATGTGTGTGCATTTTGTTCCATTGGGAACTCTGATTTCATTCTCAGCAGACTATTTAGCTGCCACCTGCAGCCGGTCTCACATTCTCTAACAATTTCCAGGTCTTCCTATGGCCTTGGAGCAACATGTCAGTTTTAGATAATTTCTCAGGTGAAAAGGAATCCATTCAAATCAGCCTCTCTGAACATATCATACTAATATGATTGAGAAAATTAAAGTATGTGAATAGTTTGAAACACTTGACAAACATGGCAATATGACAGTCCTTCCACTTAGGAATGACCCAGGAGAAAATGAATGAGAAAAATGGATGCAGAGATGACAACTCTGAGTGGCTGCTTATGGGTGTGAATCTCATCCAGGCCTGCCAGTAATAGGACCACAACATTTGCTATGAAGCCCATGTTGGCATTTCCTCCAATTTCTTCTGATTTCCGATTCCTCCATCTCCAGTCAGTTTGCTCCCTCTAACCCAATTGTTACAATTATAGCTAAGTTTCTCCTATTTACTGTGTAACTCCAGAAACACCACTAGTTTTCAGAGATCTCAAACCTGATCTCACCTCAGTGGAGAGAGAAGCATCTAATAGAAAGGACCCTCTATTGGGTTTTATAAATAGGGATCTTACACCTATCAGAATGGCTAAGACCAAAAACACTGAGGACACCTTGTGCTGGAGAGGATGTGGAGCTAGGGGATCTCTCCTCCACTGCTGGTGGGATTGTAAACTTGTACAGCTACTTTGGAAATCAGTATAACCACATCTCAGAAAATTGGTATTCAATCTACCTGAAGACACAGCTATATATTCCACTTTTGTGCATATACTCAAGGGATGCTCAATCATACCACAAGGATACTTGCTCAACTATGTTCATAGCAGCTTCATTTGTAATAACCGGAACCTGGAAACAACATAGCTGCCCCTCAACCAAAGAATGGATAAAGAAAATGTGGTACATTTACACAATGGAGTACTACTCAGCTGTAAAAAACAATGATACCATGAAATTTGCAGACAATTTTTGCAACCTGAGTGAGATAAACAAGACTCAGAAAGACAAACATAGTATGTGCTTACTCCTAAGGTGATATAGGATGTAAAGCAAAGGATAACCAGACTATAACCCACAGCTCCAGAAAAGCTAAGTAACAAGAACTCTAAGAGGGATGCATGAATCACCATGGGAAGGAGAAATACATGAGATTTCCTGAGTAAACTGGGGGCAGGGAACCTATATACAGAAGGGGATGAGGGTGAGAATCGAGGGAATGGGATGATTGTGCTGGGGGAGGGACAGAGTGGGAGATAAATAAAAGAGATAATCTTGATAGAGGGAGCTAATATGGGGCTATGGAGAAACCTCGTGCTAGGGAAATTTCAAGGTATCCACAAAGTTGACCCCAGCTTAGACTACTAGCAATAGTGGAGAAGGTGCCTGAACTAGCTTTCCCTTGTAATCAGATTGGGGAATACCCAGTCATCATAGAGCCTTTATCCAGTAACTGATGGAAGTAGATGCAGAGATCCACAACCAAGCACCAGGCCAAGCTCCTGGGCTCCAGTTGAAGAAAGGTAGGAGGGCTTATATGAGTGAGGGGGATCAAGGTCATGATGGGGAAATCTACAGAGACAAGTGAACCAAGCTCTTGGGAACTCACCAACTCCAGATCAACAGCTGTGGAGCCTACATGGGACCAAACTAGGCCCTTTGCTTGTGGGAGACAGTTGTGTAGCTCAGTCTGTTTGAGGGGCCCCTGGAAGTAGGATTAGGATCTATCCCTGGTGCATGAGGTGGAATTTTGGAGCCCATTCCTTATGGTGGGATGCCTTGCGCAGTCTTGATGCAATGGTGAGAGGCTTGATCCTGCCTCAACTGAATGTACCAGGCTTTGTTGACTCCCCATGGGAGGCATTACCTTTTTGGAGGAGTGGATGGAGGGTGGGTCAGGAGCTATAGGTAGAGAATCAAGAGGAGGGATGGGAGGAGGAACTGTAATTGATATGTAAAATGGAAAATTTTAAATAAATAAAAAATAAAATCCCAAGCTAAAGTCTTACAAATAAATATATAGGCACAACCAGGTATTGGCCTACTATGGCTGATTTATACTGTAGCAAAATGGAAAATGAGTCTTAGGATGATTTAAGTAAAAAAACAAAACAAAACAAAACTGGATTCAGTACAAGAAGAGTCATGACTGACTGAGCAAAGCATTATACTGTTGCTACACATATAAAATAATAATAATAATAATAATAATATAATATAATACATTATTACATCAAATCAGCTGTTTACACTTTATTTGAAAGTCTGTTCTATTCCTATACTATTCATCCCAATGTGCAAATTCCTTTATATCTTTCTCTAAAAAATTCTGCTATGCTGATTCAATGTTTGGCATGTCAAATAATTGCATTTTGATTTTGGCAACAGTGTGTTTTTCCTTGGTGTGTATTTTATGCTGCAGATTATAGTCTTCTATGGACCTTGTATTTATTCTAACATTCTGCATTTCATAGATGATTAACTGGTCTTTACAGAGCGGGATTAAGGTTTTTAAGTTTAAGCAACAACTAGTGTAAAGGTCAAGCATGGTAGTCAGACTCCAGACAGAGATGTTCTGGCAAAAGCATTCTGGTTGCCTAGCTGGTGTACCATACATGCCCCAATCTCATGAAAGAGGCAGATAACTGAGACTGTTATCTCATTTTCCAATATGAAGTATCTGCATCTCTGAAGAGAAGTGACTTCTTCATAGCTGATCCCTGAACCCCTTCCTGTAAACACTGAGTTTGGTTCCCATTATTCTGTGGCTACAGGGTGGAATGTTTCTGATGTCCCTGTAGTAGAGTAAACAACCTAAGAATACATTTTTTTCCTTATGCCCACAGGTAAGTTTAGTGCTCACTCCTCATCCAGGGAAATTCTCTTTGTAATAGATAGTGACTAATAACTCTCTTTCCTTTCAGGGCACATACTTCTTACTATTTTATGTTTTATTTGCTTTTTAACAGTGCTTGAAAGATCCTACTATGAGTCTATGGTCACCCAAAATCCATGAATGTCAGCTGCTGCCAGCGACTTCTCTCTTACATGTCTTTCCTGTCTCCCAGACAACTTTATCACATGCCCACTTGCCCATACTGATGGCTGGTGTAAAGATGCCCCACTTTGGGCAATGTAGTCGAGGAACCACCACATATGACTGTAGCAGTGAGCCACAGATACCAAGCATTGGTCATTGATGATGAAGCCTCCTCAGAAATGGTGGCCAGAGTTCAAGGATACCTGGGAGGGGACAAAATTCTCTTGACAGGTGTATCCTCCTGTGATCTTGTCATCATCATTATCACAAAAAGCCCCTAGAGTGGAGATAAAATGAGAAGCAAATTTATTAAGATGTTGGAGTGTGGCTCCCTCAGATCTACATCACTCTCTTAATGTTTTAGTAATATTTTTTGAGAATAATGACTAAGAGAAATTAGGGAACACACTGTCCCTCATAGACAACACAGAATTTGAGGTTCTACAGTGGAAGGGACTATAGGACAGGTAACTAAATTCTAGAGGGATTAGATGTCATCTTAGTTCCAGGAAAATGCAGAAGAAATGATCTCAGAACACAGTTTGTGGGATATTCTTTTGGGATCCAATTCCATGTAGGTTTTCTAAACCACTGCTTGCTTCACTCTGAAATTCACCAATTATTTATGATACCAGAAAAATGGCTTTCCAGGTTAATCACTTAGATATAGCTATCTTGGAAAATTCTCTGGCTGCATAGACTGTGCTGTTCCAATCTCCTTAACATCACTAAAATGTGTACAGTAAGGCCAGAAGGGAGAGGTGTTCCAATCAAAGTCAGGCATAACAAATGAGGGCCCAAAAGCTGAACAACATAAAAGTAGTAATTAACTTTGACTACAATCTGTTAACATTAAAGTCTTCTGGTATAGTAACTCCTGTGTACAAGGCACACCAGACACCTTCATCAAAATTACTAAGGTTGAGAATTTGGTAAATGAGGTTAAAACAACTTTAGGCACATTTCCCTTAACAGACTCTATAATGAAGGATTCCCAGATCTATTTCAGTGGAGGAATGTGTTTGCCAGTTCATTTTGTGGAACTTCTCCTTGAGCGCATTCTAGCCTTAGTGATCATATCGATGCATCTGACAATGATTTTTGCAGATTGTGGACTCATGGAAATGTGAGAAAAGTGAAGACTGAGCAAGTACAACTGATGGAAGTAGGGTACCATAGGGTAAATCTGACTACTGGAGTGAAGATTAGGTGAACTTTCTGTGATGGCAGATAGAGTCCATATATTCCAGTTAATTGCAAAGCAGGACCAGACTTAGCATAGCATGGAACTCACCAGCAGTTCCCATAATAGCCAGGATCAGGAGTTCACTCATGGTGGCTGAAAGTGATGAGCACTGAATGGGGTCCTCTTCATATAACCCTACGGAGTGAGAAGACAGCTTGTTGAAGTGGGAGTAGGGTCTCATTACTTCTTCCTGATCAAAAACATTATTTTTCCCTTCCTATATACTTACATCACCCCTGCTCTTATGCCTTCTTGGCAGGAGGAGACCTTCAGGTGTGAAGGAAAATCTTATTCTCCTGGAGGAGAGGAAGAAACAGCTGATCCTTTAAAGGATGCTGGAATGGAGGAAACAGTGATAGTCAATCTGTCTAAGCAGTGCTGCTTTACTAGACTAAATCCATGGGTGTTAGAAAAGAAAGACTCTATGGGAGGCTCAGAAATTCTTTTTTGATGGTAGGTTGTTTTTAGTAACTTTGAAGAAGGACTGATTCTGGTAGATAGTGGGTTTCTGTGAATCCCCCACACCTACAGAGTCTATTGGTGTTCTCTAAATTTCTTTGCTCTAACCTGACCAATCTACTTAATAGGAAATGGAAATTTATGAACCCTGTGGACCAGCACTAAAACATCACTGATGTTAAGAAAGGAGGTAGAGCTCCAACAAGTGTAGGCTTTTACATACTCTGCTTCCTAACCAGGCTCATGGATTTCAGACATGGTGGAAGGGAATTGGTGAGGGTTGAGTAGGAAATGTCTTACTTTGTTAGTGGAGTAAAGAGCTACATCAACACAGTGCTCCACTGGGCCCTCAATTTCAAGATATTTGCCTCTCATGCCCGTGTCATATTAAGGCCACCTAGCAACATGGATAGTATACAAACAATACCGCAGATATAGACCATGATGATCCTAAGTCTTATCAATGTTGCCCTGAATATTTATATTAAACAAAAATACCCAATATTTTGGGATAAACAGCCTTGCTGGAAGTGTACACACATTTTTAAGGCTAGAAAGGCTTTGAGCTACGTTCAACTTGATTTCTGAACAAGTATGAGTTACAGGTATAAATGGGAGGTTTATGGATATTTATATTATCTGTGTAACAAGTGTATAATGTTGTGTTCAGTCAATAGTGACTCTGTTTTATTTTTAAATTTCTGTTTTATTTTAAAACATCCTTAAGGCTCAGTTTCCATTTTATTAGAGTACAAACAAGCCACAGAGGGGCAATACCTAATGGTGTGTGAGTTTGTGGCTATTTATGAAATGCAGTTGAAGGGTCCTTCCTATCACATGTTTTTCTCTCCACTGACCCCAGATGTAGGAAATGTATGTTGGAGGTGAGATCATGATTGAGTTCTCAGAAAACTAGTGATGGTTCTGGAGTTACACAGTAATGGAGGAGAAACTTAGCAACAATTGTGGCAATTGGGTTGGAGGTGCCAAATTGACTGGAGGTGGAGGAATTGGAAATGAGTAGATATTGCAGGAGATACCAACATGGGCTCCATAGCATATATTGTGGTCCTATAACTGGTATGGCTGGGTGAGCATCACACTTCCAAACAGCCACTCAGAGTTGTCATCTCTGCATCCTGTTTTTCATTTATTTCTCCCTAGGTCCTTCCTAAGTGGAAGGTCTCTCTTATTGCCACATTTGTCAAATTTTTCAGACTATTTACATACTTTAATTTTTTGCAATCATATTGGTGGAAGGTATTCAGAAAGGATTGATTTGGAAGGATTTCTTTTCACCTGAGAAATTATCTAAAACTGGCATGCTGTCTCAAGGCCATAGAAAGATAGGGAAATTGTTAGAGCATGTGAGACTGGCTGCAGGTGGCAGCTAAATAGTCTGCTGACAATGAAATCGAAGTTCCCAATGGAACAAATTGCACACTCATTTTATGTTGGCATTTCTCTTCCTGGAAGAACATAAACACAGAATTTTCAGTTTTCCTATTAGTACACTGTTTCTTGCCACACTGTGTAAAGGGAACCATCCAAGGACAGGGTGTTTTTGTACTTGGAGTGTGAAGTCCAGATTACCCCTGGCATGTTCCTATGGAGTGGAGCTCCTTTGGTTATCTGTTAGTGGAATGTTCGAAGTTTCTAGATCCCACATGGTTGTTTTCATATTTAAACTACTCTCCAATTTTATTAGATCACCTTAGCTATCGCTCCTTATTTCTTGTATACTTCACTACTTTTCACTCCCAACTTGTAATGCAAGGATGTATTCCTCTTTAATCTCAACTATTTTCTTCCATTACTTTTCCCTAGCCTTCTACTCCTATCATGTCATACTTTCATTTTATCCAATGAACTTTGCTTACTGGATATGACACCCAATATTCCTCTGCTCTTTTAGTGAAGAAATTCTTTGTGTCTTCCTCTCCAATACTGCAATCTTAGTCACTATCTCTGATCCCAAGTCCACTCATTGGTAATCACATAATTTTAGATACATTCTTCCTATCCCACTTGGGGCTTATCACCTTGAATTTGTGCATGATATTCAATTTTCATGTCCCAGGTCATTTGGGGATTTTATTTGTTCAAATGTTTTATTCAACATCTAAAGCCAAATGAGACCTCTCTAGGTTTTAAAGTGTCTAGAATTGTGGGATTCCTAGATCAGATGGTGAAGCTGGTGATTCCTCTATAGCACATATAAAATCATCAGCCTGGTTAACAAATGGGTGTCTGCATTCCAAAGCTTGAAGTTTAGCAGCAATGCAGGAGAACAGGGAACATATGGCAGGACTACTGAAGAACGCAAAGACACGAACTAGTAACAGAGAGTAAACTAAATAGTCCACAGGCCTAACACTACTCCATGCAACAGACCCTTGTCTAATTCTGAGTAACAAATAAGCTAAACCTCAGAGGCTGGATCTCCAAGTTCAGATGGGTGCTGGTGGCTAATTATGGATGTTAACTTGACTTCATGTGTTGTCGACTAAAACCAAACCACATAACTGTGTATTTGAAGAAGATATTTTCCTTATTGGATATCTGGAAAAACCCACTTTAGGTCTGGGTCACACCTTGTTGTGGCAGCCTATTAAATGGTCAATGAAGAAAGAAGCTTTTTCTTTTTTCCTGCTTGCTCTCACACTCACTGGCAAGTTTGAATATCCCATGACATCCTGAAGTATTGCTTCACACTATTAAAATCTACTTCTTGAGAGTTGTACTGGATAGTTTTATGTCAATTTGACACACGCTGAAGTCATCTCAGAGAGGGAAACTGAACTAAGAAAATGCCTCCATAACATCAGTTTGTAGGCAAGCCTGCTAGGCATTTTCTTAATTACTGATTGATGTGGGAGGACCAGCTTGACCTGCTTAAGGGTCCCACTGGCAGTGGGATCAGAATCCATTCCTGGTGCATGGGAGGACTTTTTGGAGCTCAGAGCCTATGGTGGGACACCTTACACAGTCTTGTGCAGAGGGAGGGGCTTGGACCTGCCTCAACTGAATGTACCAGGAGCTCGGAGTGTAGGATGGCTTGAGGAGGAGAGAGAAGAATGGGATCTGTGGTTGGTATGTAAAATAAATGGAAAAAATTTTAATAATAAAAAAGGAGAAAAAAGGCATTTTCTTAATTAGTGATTGATGGCAGAGGACACAGTCCATTGTGAGTGATGTCATCCCTCATCTGGTGGCCCTGGGTTCTATAGGAAAGCAGGCTGAGCAAGCCATGAAGAGCAAGCCAGTAACTGGCACCTCTTCATGAACTCTGGCCCAGCTCCTGTTCCTGCATCCTGCCCTGCTTGACTTCCTGCCCTGACTTCTTTCTAGGATGAATAGTTAATTTGAAATATAATTTCTTTCCTCTCCAACTTGCTTTTTGATCATGGTATTTCACTGCAGCAACAGAAAGTGTAACTAAGTCAGGAGTACATTATAGACTCAAATCCAGTAGCTATCTAAGAGTGCTCTAGGATCCATTGCACATTGGAGGTGCTGAGACATCAATTCTCATGGAATGAGCTGCTATAGGATTCTTGGCCTTTCTGATTTGAGGCAGCCATGACTGGACTACCTAGACCATAGCTTGTATCACATTCTAATAACTCTCCCTTTAAATGTATATAGTCATTCTATCAGGTCTGTTACATTGTAGAACCCTGATAAATATACTTGGACATCAATGATTATTATTATTTTTTCATTCCTTATTGATTTGTTTATTCATGGAATAAGTACTATTCCACCTAAAAATTCTCTGGTGTGCCCAGGCTCTGTTACTTAAACACTTTTTTTTATTATGTAAACTAACTTTCTTTTTTTCTCCTTTTTTATTTTCAATAAATTGTTTATTTTATTTTCAATAAACTGATTATTTCAATAAAGATATTGAAATAACTGATTATTTTCAATAAAAATAGAAATTCAAATTCATTCCTAATATGCTAGATGAACCCTCTATTTCAAAATTCAGATGTGAGATGGAATAATATAAGGAAGAAAAACTTGTGACTTCAACATTTTGGTTATGTTCCTTTTTATTATTTCAATTAGGAGTTTTATCATTTTTATATAAATATAAGTATTTAAAAATCTTTATAGTATTTGATAATTTAAAATATGAAATAATATGAATTTTTAATTGAGGATGTTAAACACTTTCATCTCTTTTATGAAATCTTAAAGTAATTTTCTCCTTTTTTTAATTAAGAGATTTTCTATTCATTCTACATATCAACCACAGATTCCCCTGTCCTCCCTCTTCACATCCCCCAGGTTGCCCCGCAACCTGCCCCCCCCCCCATTCCCACATCCTCCAAGGCAAGGTCTCCTATGGGGAGTCAGCAGAGCCTGGTACATTCAGTTGAGGCAGGTCCAAGCCCCTCCTCCCTCCACCCAAGCTGATCAAAGTGTTTCACCATAGGCAGTAGGTTCCAAAGATCCAGATCATGCACTAGGGACAGGTCCCAGTCCCACTTCCTGGGTGCCCCCTAAACAGATCAAGCAAAATGACTATCTCGCTTATCCAGAGGGCCTAATCCAGTACCATGGGGGCTCCTAAGCTATTGGTCCACAGTTCATGTTTTTCCACTAGTTTGACTAGTTGTCTCTGTACTTTTTCCAATCATGCTCTGGATATCTCTTGCTCATAGAATCCCTCCACTCACTTGTCCATTGGACTCCTGGAGCTCCACCTGTGACATGGACATGGATCTCTGCATCTGCTTCCATCAGTCACCGGATGAGGGTTCTATGATGATAGCTAGGGTATTCACCAGAGTAGGTCAGCCCAGACACCCTCTTGACCATTGAAAGCAATCCATGGTGGAGTCGTCTTTGTGGATTCCTGGGGACCTCCCTAGCAATCTGCTTCTCCCTATTCCTATGGTGCCTTCTTTTATCATGATATCTCTTTCCTCATTCACCCACTCTGTTCCCTATCCAGCTCTAACCTCCCACTCCCCTAAGCTCTCATTCCCTGTTCCTTGCCCTCCATAACCCCCCCAAGCCCAGTTTGCTCATGTAGATCCCATCTATTTCTCCATCACTGGGTGATCCCTGTGTCTTTCCCAGGGTCATCCTAACTAGCTAGCCTCCCTGAAGCTGTGGGTTGCAGTCTGGTTATCTTTTGCTTTACATCTAGTATCTACTTATGAGTGAGCACATACCATGTTTGTCTTTCTGAGTCTGGGTTATCTCACTCAGTATGATATTTTCTAGTTCCATCCATTTGCCTACAAACTTCATGATGTCATTGTTTTTCTCTGCTGAGTAGTACTCCATTGTGTATATGTACCACATTTTCTTTATCCATTCTTCATTTGAGGGGAATCAAAGTTGTTTCCAGGTTCTGGCTATTACAAATAATATTGCTGCTAGGAACATAGTTGAGCATGTGTGGAAACCTACAGGAAAACCAAACCAAACTAGTGTGCACTTATAGTGGTATTTTATTTGTGCTGAAATGTGATTTTATTTGTATGTTAATAAATAAAGTTGCCTAGGGGTCAGAGCTATTAGCAAGCCATAGCGAAAGCCAGGGCGGTGGTGGTGCACGCCTTTAATCCCAGCACTTGGTAAGCAGAACTAGGTAGATCTCTGTGTGTTCAAGGATACAGCCAGCATTGGAGACACACGCCCTTAATCTCAATACCAACCATAGAAGACCTGGAGGTCTGTACAGACAGGCAGTGACAAGGTAGTCACGTAGTTGGGTTTACAACCAATGAGAAGGAAGAACAAGGACTCTTTATAAGACAACCGCACAGGAAGAAACTCCCTTTTTCGGAGAGGTCTCTTGGCGGGAGAGTCTAGCTGGCGGAAAGCGGGTAAGGCTCTTAGCTCTGACCTCTTGGGCTTTCATCTTTACATTGGCTCTGTGTTTCTTATTTAATAAGGCGGTTGGTTACATCTACATGCACTCATGAAATTTAGATCAACACCTGTGGAGCCTCCATGGGACTGGATTAGGCCCTCTGCATAAGCGAGACATTGTATAGTTTGATCTGATTAAGGGGCCCCCTGAAAGTAGTACCAGGATCCATCCCTGGTGCATGAGCTGGCTTTTTGGAGTCCACTACCTATGGTGGGACACCTCTCACAGCCTTTAGGCAAGGGGAGGGGCTTGAACCTGCTTCAGCTGCATGTTCCAGGCTCTGCTGGCTCCCCATGGGAGGCCTAACATTCTTGTAAGAGGGAATGTGGCTTGGCTTGGCAGGTGGAGACTGGAGGGGTGGGAGGAGGGAAGAGGGGATCTGTGATTGATATGTAAAATGAATAAAAAATTTCTTAAAAATAACAAAAGAAGTTGCTACGCAAAGGAAAAAGAAATAATCCAATTCAGGGCTGAAATCAATAAAATAGAAAAAAAGAAAAATACAAAGATTCAATGAAGCAAAGAGTTGATTCTTTGAGAAAATCAATTGATTGACAAACCCTTAGCCAAATTCATTAAAACATAGGTCCTGTAGATACAAATTAACAAAATTAGAGGTGAAAAGAAGGACATACTTCTCCTGACTAGTGTCTCTGGTATTATAAAGTACTCTACATGCTATCAGTAAACATCAACCCATCTACAAACCCTTAGTTACACAATGGTGATCTGCCTGCATGATATGCTGGTACAAGGGCACAATACGGACATAAAGTTGGTAGGAGTAAAGCTCCATTATCCAATTGTATTTAATGAGCTGACTTGATGAGATGGAAAACATACCTGCTAGGGTGGCTAAGAACCTCAGACTAGATAGGCTAGGGACTTAGGAGACATAGGAGGAAATGGATTCCTAGTGTTCTACTAAAGGAACATATCAACAAAAGAACTCCTAACAACATTCTCAAAGATCAGTGTCTTGTTCAGTCATCACCAGAGAAGTTTCCTCCTGCAGCAGATGGGAAGAAGTAGAGAGAACCACAGCTGGACCGCATGCAGAAAGTGAGAGAACTTGTAACACTCAGTCCTAAATGGGATGTCTCCATCAAATCCCTTCCCTCAGGGTTCAGGGAATGCTGCAAAAGAGGAGGCAGGAATACTGTAAGAGTCAGTGCAGATAGAGGACACCAGGGAATCAAGGCCTTCGGACACAACAGGACTGATGCACATATGAACTCCCAGAGACCTGTATGTGTCTAATTCAGATGGAGTCCCAGTACTGAGAGGGGATGAGGATACAAGCCATTCCTAACCCAGAAGCTATCTCCAGGTGACAACTGCTTGCAAAGGAAAAATTAGTTTTCCCCAAAAGAAGTATCACTGGATATAAAAATCACATTTAAGGACATGCCCCTTGCACAGCAGTAGATAACCAACAAAAAATGAACTCTATATTTTTGGAGATTTTTTTTTGGTCTCATAATGCTTTAGCTGAGCATTTTACAAGTATTTTGCTTATATGGTTTCCAATTTTGTGTTTTCATGTGATTTCTGTGTGTGCAAGTGTGTGTGTTTCTCTGTGTCTTTATGTGTTTCTTGTGTTTTTTCTTTTTCTTTTCCTTTTTTTTGGTTCTGTTTCCCTGTTTATTTGTTTTATCATATTCTGGATTGTTTGTTTTCTTTTTTGGGGGGTATTTTTTGTATATTGGTTTCTTTGTTTTTGATACAAGGTTTCTCTGTGTAGCCGTGGCTGTCCTGACACTCACTCTCTTGACCAGGCTGGCCTGGAACTTAGAGATCTGTCTGGCTCAGCCTCCCAAGTGCCACTTTAAACTCTTGTGCCACCACTGTCCAGCAGAGTATTTGTTTTATTTTCTAATGAGAGAGAAAGTATGGATTGTGTTTCTAGTATGTCGGGAGGGTCTGGGATGAGTGCGTTGAGGGGAAATTGTGATCGGAAGATATGTATGAAAAAATCTACTTTTAATAAAAAATTAAAATTTAAAAAGGTGAAAGAAGATTAGATGAAATAATAACAAGAATAAAGAATAAAAAAAGAAAATCACTAAGATGTATAGACAAAAAAGAAAGAAGCAAACAGCATGTCAAACAATCAGGAAAAGAACCAACAAAATTAGAGGAATCAGCACATAGCACCCAATAACAACTAACTGTAAATGCTCTTGACTCTCCAATTAAAAGATTTGGGGTGATATATTGAATTTGAGAAAATGATGAATAATTATCATGGAGTTTAATTGAGTGATAGAGAATAATACTATGCTATTTTAGATGGAACATGAGGTTTTCATGTGAAGTGAAAGACACAGGTCTCAAAAACACAAATATTGTATTATTCACTCCTAAGATGAACATATCCATGAAAGTAGAATGGAGATTATTGGGAAGAAAAAGGGTCAAGGGTAATGGCAAGAAGGTCAAAGACTGTAATGGAGAGGATCAATATCAGAAGTGGACAATGATATGCATGCTTGAAAATGTTACAGTAAACCCCACAATACTGCACACTAAATTTTAGTTTTAAAAAAGGAAACAAAATTTGGTAAGGTGATAAAAAAGAGAGGTCAGAAGTACTCAACCTTCATCAGTGTCTCTCTGGGCTAAAACCAAAGTATCCTCGTTGGCTAACCCTGATTGAGTGGAGGTTCAGGAGGCACCACATACTTAGTTGTTTGACCTCCTATTCAGATGTCCTGGACATTAGTCATTGGTGATTTTTTTCTTCATTACTCTCCAGGATTAATAATTTCTCAACATGGTCTCAAACATCTGGAATTCTTCAGCTCGTCTACTCCATTAGTAATGCTTTTTGACTGAATTTTGTTTGATTTATTCAGTTTTTTAGTACCAAGATGGATTCTCTTTCATAATATATAACCTATGGCTGAATTTCTTGGTCTGGTCTAGCATTGTATTTAATTCATTCAATTCTTTATTTTAACCCTCCTTATAACAATGACCATTTTAATCTAAAGTGTCGATGCAATATATATTTATCATAATATTTCTCATCACATATTATCACCACACCCCTACACAACTAAATTCATTTTCTTTCTTGCTCTCTAAAAACATAAAACAAGAAAAATGAAAATCAACAGGCATACTAAAAGAGAATGCCAATAAGAAAAAAAAAAAACCAGTGAAACAAAGTAAATAAAAAACCATGGAGATCGTTTTCTGCTGTTCAACTAACATGGGTATATGGCCTTCCCTAATGCGTGTTTGGTATACCCAGTGACACTCCATTGGAGAAAACTGATTTTTGCTTTCAAAGGTATCAGTTGCAAGTAGCTTCTTGCCTAGAGTTGGGACCCTGTGTCCAATTCCTCATCTCAATCCAAGGACTCTGTCAATCTTGAACTTGTACAGGTCTTGGGCATGCTATCATAGGCACTCTGAGTTCCTATGTGCATTACTCCTGTAGCATCAAGAATTTACTGTTATCTTGGTATCATTTATCACCTCTGCTTCTTCAAATCTGTTTGGCTCCACTTCCACACAGATCCATGAGCCTTCAAGAGAAAGTTTTGATGAAGATATCCCATTTAGAACTGAGATCTCAAAAAGTTTCTCACACTCAGCACATTGCCCAGTTGCTGGTATCTGTGCCCATTACTATTTACCTCAAGAAGAAGATTCTCTGATGAAAGTTTATAGGTATAACTCCATGGCTATAGCAATATTTCATTGTTATGTTCTTATACTGAATTATAACATTAGGTTTTCCCCTGTCCCTATAAACTATCTAGTCTTCAGTTCTTGGACAATTTAGTAGTGTCATGTATGGTTTCCACCTCATGGAGTGGACTAGTCAGGGTCTCTAAGGGAACAGAACTGATAGAATAAATAAAGACATAAAAAGAGGATTTTGAGTGGCTTCCAGGCTGTGTCCCAGGTAGTTAAACAATGGCTGTCTCAAGAAAGATAGGCCAAGAATCTTGAGTTGTTCAGTCTATGAGGCTTGCTGTCACAGCATTCCAAATGTGGTGTTGATCCTAGAGAATTCTGAGGCAGCTTCTGGTATTCAGTCTATGTTGGATTCACAAGAAATAGGTTCCAATACCGGTGAATCAGTGTCCCAGGATAGTTTAGGATATGTAAACTTGCAAGTGAGTGTGAGGGTAAGCAGACAAAAAGGAAAAGCCTACTTCTCTCATATGCTTTTAAATGGGCTGCCACTCCAAGATGTGACCCAGATCTGCTGTTGGTTTTCTAAACTATCCAATCAAGAAATCACTCAGTGGCATACCCAACCATAGAAGAGTTTAAATTTAACATGTGACACAGGAACCCAAACGATTCTTGATAATTCAAAACCCAGAGAGTTCTCATTTACCTTTAGATTAGAATTAAACCTCTCAATAAATAAAATCTACAAATGGAACTATATAGGGCAGGAAAATTTCATGTCATGCACACATCAAAGTAAGTAACAGCAAATGGAATAGGAAAAGATCGACCTAAATTAGCTGATTACCTATTTCCATCCTTGACTTTGACTGAGATGTCAGCTTCTGAAAAGAAAACAAAAAGATTTCTTCACTATACAGAGAGCAATACTGGATGCCATAATCAAACAGCACATTTAATTGGATAACGTGAAAGCATGACATGAAAGAAACAGTAGGCGAGGGGAAAACAATGGGAGAAAATAATTGAGATAAAAAAGTACATATTATCACATTACAAAGTGGGAGGACAGAGTAGTAAAAGATACAAGAAAGAAGGAAGGGATGACTAAGAGGTGATTGATAAAATTTGAGATTTGTTTAAATATTAAAGCAACCATATAGAATATATAAATTTCTACCTTTCCTCCTACAGACAGCCCAGTGAAACTCCACTCCATAGGTACATGCCAGGAGCCATCTGGACTTCACACTCCAAATACAGAAACACTCCTGTCCTTGGATGGTCCCCTTTACACAGTGTCACAAGAAACCATGCACTAATATGGAAACTGAAAATTCTGTGTTCATGTTTTCCAGAAAGACAAATGACAGAAGGAAAATGAGGCTGGAGTTTATCCCACCCATTGGGATGTCGGCTTTGATTGTCAGCAGACCATTTGGCTGCCACCTGCAGCCGGTCTCACATGCTCTAACAATTTCCCTATCTTTCTATGGCCTTGAGACAGCATGCCAGTTTTAGATAATTTCTCAGGCAAAAAGAATCCATCTAAATTATTTCTTTCTGAATACCTCCTAGTAGCACAAAGATGTTTTTAAAAAGTGAAGGTATGTGCATAGTCTGAAAAACCTGACAGACATGGCATTATGACAGTCCTTCCACTCAGGAATGACCCAGGAGAAATAATGAGAAACAGGATACAGAGATGACAACACTGAGTGTCTGTTGAGGGATGTGAATCTCATCCAGCCCTGGCAGTAATAGGACCACAAATGCTATGATGCCCGTGCTGCTGGCATTTCCCGCAGTTTCTTCTGATTTCCAATTTCTCCACCTTCCAGTCACAGTTTGGCCCCCTACCCCTCCTACCCCCCCCCCCCCCCCCCGCAACACCCCAGTTGCTACTATTATAGCTAAACTTCCCCTCCATTATTGTGTAAATCCAGAACCATCACTGGTTTCCAGAGAACTCAAACCTGATCTCACCCACATCATATATTTCCTATATCTGGGGTCAGTGAAGAGAAACACATCAGATAGGAAGGATCCTCTATTTGTTTCTTATAGATAGGCACAAGCTGACACACCATTAGGTATTGCCCTTCTAGGGTTGGTTTATACTGTAGTAAAATGGAAACTGAGTCTTAGAGATCGTTTAAGTTGGAAAAAAAAAACTGGATTCAATACAAGAAGGGTCACACTGACTGACCACAGCATTATTCTCTCACTCCATATGCAGTAGAAATATCCATAATCCTCCCATTCTACCTCTACCTCATTCTTGTTCAGGAATCATGTTGAACATTGCCCAAAGACATTCTATTCTTGAAAATGATTATAGACTTCTAGCCCAGGCAGTTTGACCTAGAAAATAGGGTATTTTTTAAATATAGTCATCCAGGGTAACATTGAATAATCCTTAGAATGATCATGGAATATACCCATGGTATTGTTTGTATACTCTCAAGGTTCCTGGGTAGCCTTAATATGACATGAGCATGAGAGGCAAATATCTTGGAATTTTTGCAGAATTTGACCAACCTATTCATGTAGTTCTCTTCTCCCCTACAAAGTAAGCCATTTCCTACCTAACCCTCATCATTCTCATCCAACAAGTCTAAAATCCATGGGCCTGGTCTGAAAGAACATTCTCTAAAATCATCTTATTAGTAACACTGTATCTCCTTTCTTTACATCATTGATGTTCCAGTGCTGGTCCACAGAGATCTATCATTTCTTCTTAGTATTAAGGTAATTAGCTAAGATCAGAGCAAATCAATTTAGAAACCATTGATAAACTTTTGGGATTAGGGCTGTTCAAAGAGTTCCATTATCTACCAGAATCAGACCTTCTTCAAAGTAACTAAAATCAACCTAACTTCATTAAGTATTTATTTTTAATACTATTTATTTATGTATTTATGTATTTATTTATTTATTTTAAAACTCTGCTACAGTTTCCCCTCCTTCTTTTTTTTTACAGACAATGATCATTTTTATTTTTTTCTTTCATTTTTCTTTATTAAGAAATTTTCTACTCACTCCACATTCTATTCACAGGTCCCCCCTCCTCCCTCCTCCCATCCCCCAGCCCTCTTTCCCAAGACACCCCGCATCCCCACATCCCCCAAATCGAGGTCTCCCATGGGGAGTCAGCAGAGCCCAGCACACTGACCCTAGGCAGGTCCAAGCCCCTTCCCACTGCACCAAGGCTGTGCAAGGTGTCACACCACAGGCACCAGGTTCCAGAGGCCTACCCATAGACCAGGGACAGATCCCGATCCCCCTGCCTGGGTGCCCCCCAAACAGTTCAGGCCAAACTTCTGTATCCAGAGGGCCTAGTCCAGTCCCGTGGGTGCTCCACAGTCACCAATCCACGGTTCATGGGCTTCCACTAGTGTGGCCGGTCATCTCTGCACATCTTCTCATTATGATCTCGACGTCCCTTGCCTGCAGTATATCTCCTCTCTCTGATCAATTGGATTCCCGGAGCTCAGCCTGGTGCCTGGCCGTGGATCTCTATATCTGCCTCCATCAGTCACTGGACAAAGGATCTATGATGACAGCTAGGTTATTTGCTAGGCTGGCACCCTCTGGACCACTGCCATCAGACCAAGGTGGGGTCAACCTTGTGGATTCCTGAGAGCCTCCCCAGGACCCTGCCTCTTCCTGTTCCCATGATGTCCTCATCTATCATGGTATCTTCCTCGCTGCCTTCCCACTCTGTCCCTGTTCCAGCTTGACCCTCCCATTTCCCTATGTTCTCATCCCCCACTCCTCATCCTCTGCCACTCTCCCCGACACCAAGTCCACTCATGTAGATCTCATCCACTTCTCCTTCACAGGGTTATCCACGCGTCCCTCCTAGGGTCTTTCCCTGTTAGCTAGCCTCTCTGGAGTTGTCGGTTGCAGTCTGGCCATCCCTTCCCTCACATTTAGTATCCACTTATGAGTGAGTACATACTATGTTTGTCCTTCTGAGTCTGGGTTACCTCACTCAAGATGATATTTTCTAGTTCCATCCATTTGCCTGCAAATTTCGTGATATCATTGTTTTTTACTGCTGAGTAGTACCCCATTGTGTGTATGTGCCATATTTTCTTTATCCATTCTGCAGTTGAGGGGCATCTAGGTTGTTTCCAGGTTCTTGCTATTACAAATAATGCTGATATGAACATAGTTGAGCATGTGTCCTTGTGGTAAGATTGAGTATTCCTTGGGTATATGCCCAAGAGTGGTATAATTGGGTCCTGAGGAAGACTTATTCCCAATTTTCTGAGAAACCGCCATACTGATTTCCAGAGTGGTTGTTCAAGTTTGCATTCCCACCAACAGTGTAGGAGTATTCCCCTTGCTCCACATCCTCTCCAACATAAGCTGTCTTCAGTGTTTTTGATCTTAGCCATTCTGACAGGTGTAAGATGGTATCTCAGATTTGTTTTGATTTGCAATTCCCTGATGACTAAGGATGTTGAGGAGTTCCTTAAATGCCTTTCAGCCATTTGAGATTCTTCTGTTGAGAATTCTCTTTTAAGCTCTGTAGCCCATTTTTTAACTGGATTGTTCAGTATTTTGATGTCTAGCTTTTTGAGTTCTTTATATATTTTGGAGATCAGCCCTCTGTGAGATGTGGGGTTGGTGAAGACCTTTTCCCATTCTGTAGGCTGTCGTTTGGTCTTATTGACCATGTCCTTCACTCTACAAAAGCTTCTCAGTTTCAGGAGGTCCCATTTAATAATTGTCGCTCTCAGTGTCTGCTACTGGTGTTATATTTAGGAAGTGCTCTCCTGTGCCAATTCATTCCAGACTACTTCCTACTTTCTCTTCTATCAAGTTCAGTGTAACTGGATTTATGTTGAGGTCTTTGATCCACTTGGACTTGAGTTTTGTGCATCGTGACAGATAAGGATCTATTTGCAATCTTCTGCATGTTGACATTCAGTTATGCTAGCACCATTTGTTGAAGATGCTTTTTTTCCCCCATGGAACAGTTTTGGCTTCTTTATCGAAAATCATATGTTCATAGGTGTGTACATTAATGTCAGGGTCTTCAATTTGATTCCATTGGTCCACATGTCGGTTTTTATGCCAGTACCAAGCTGTTTTTATTACTATAGCTCTATAGTAGAGCTTGAGGTCAGGGATCATGATGCCTCCAGAGGTTGCTTTATTGTACAGGATTCTTTTAGCTATCCTAGGTTTTTTGTTTTTCCATATAAAGTTAAGTATTGTTCTTTCCAAGTCTGTGAAGAATTGTGTTGGGATTTTGATGGGGATTGCATTGAATCTGTAGATTGCTTTTGGTAAGATAGCCATTTTTACTATGTTAGTCCTACCTATCCATGAGCATGGGAGATCTTTCCATTTTCTGCTATCTTCTTCAATTTCTTTCTTCAGGGACTTAAAGTTCTTATCATACAGTTCTTTCACTTGCTTAGTTAGAGTTACCCCAAGGTGTTTTATATTATTTGTGGCTATTGTAAAGGGTGATGTTTCTCTGACTTCTTTCTCAACCCTTTTTCATTTGTGTACAGGAGGGCTACTGATTTTTTTTGAGTTAATCTTGTATCCTGCACCGTACTCAAGGAGTTTATCAGCTGTAGGAGTTCCCTGGTAGAATTTTTGAGGTCACTTATGTATACTATCATATCATCTGCAAATAATGAAAGTTTGACTTCTTCCTTTCCAATTTGTATCCCCTTGATCTCCTTATGTTGTCTTATTGCTCTAGCTAGAAGTTCAAGTATTATGTTGAATAAGTATGGGGAGAGTAGACAGCCTTGTCTTGTACCTGATTTTAGTGGAATCGTTTTGAGTTTCTCTCCATTTACTTTAATGTTGCTGTCAGCTTGCTGTAAATTGCCATTATTATGTTTAGGTATGTTCCTTGTATTCCTGATCTTTCTAAGACCTTTATCATGAAGGGGTGTTGGATTTTGTCAAAGGCCTTTTCAGCAACCAATGAGATGATCATGTGGTTTTTTTTATTTCAGTTTGTTTATATAGTGTATTACATTGACAGATTTTCATATGTTGAACCATCTTTGCATCCCTGGGATGAAGCCTACTTGGTCATGCTGGGTAATTTTTTTGATGTGTTCCTGGATTCGGTTAGCCAGTATTTTATTGAGTATTTTTGCATCAATGTTCATGAGGGAGATTGGTCTGTAATTCTCTTTCTTTGTTGCATCTTTGTGTGATTTGGGTATCAGGGTAACTGTAGCCTCATAAAAAGAATTTGATAATGTTCCTTCTGTTTCTATGGTGTGGAACAATTTGAAGAGTATCGGTATTAGCTCTTCTTTGAAAATCTGGTAGAATTCTGTACTGAAACCATTTAGTCCTGGGCTTTTTTTGGTTGGGAGATTTTTAATGACTGTTTCTATTTCCTTAGGGGTTATTGGTCTATTTAAACAGTTTATCTGGTCTTGATTTAACTTTGGTATGGGGTACCTATCCATTTCTTTCAGATTTTCCAATTTTGTGTAGTACAGGTTTTTGAAGTATGACCTGATGATTCTCTGGATTTCCTCAAAGTCTGTTGTTATGTCCCCCTTTTCATTTCTGATTTTGTTAATTTGGATGCTCTCTCTTCTTTTGCTTAATTTGGATAAGGGCTTATCTATCTTGTTGATTTTCTCAAAGAACCAACTCTTTGTTTCATTGATTCTTTGTATTGTTCTCTTTGTTTCTATTTTATTGATTTCAGCTCTCAATTTGATTATTTCCTGGCGTCTGTTTCTCCTGGGTGAGTTTGCTTCTTCTTGTTCTAGAGCTTTCAGTTGTGCTGTTAAGTCATTGGTATGAGATTTCTCCAACTTCTTTATGTGGGCATTTTGAGCTAGGAATTTTCCTCTTAGCAGTGCTTTCATGGTGTCCCATAAGTTTGGGTATGTTGCTCATTCCTTTTCATTGAATTCTAGGAAATCTTTAATTTCTTTCTTTATTTCTTCCTTTACCCTTGGTGATTCAATTGGGCATTATTCAGTTTCCATGAGATTGTAGGCTTTCTGTAATTTTTGTTGTTGTTGAAATATAACTTTATGCAATGGTGGTCTGATAAGACACAGGAGGTTATATCAATTTTTTTGTATCTGTTGAGATTTGCTTTGTGACCAAGCATGTGGTTGATTTTGGAGAAGGTTTCATGGGGTGCTGAAAAGAAGGTATATTCTTTTGTGTTAGGGTGGAATATTCTGTAGATATCTATTAAGTCTATTTGAGTCATAATGTCTGTTAGTTCCCTTATTTCTCTGTTAAGTTTCTGTCTTAACATGGCAGACCTGTCCATTGGTGAGAGTGGGATGTTGAAGTATCCCACTACTAGTGTATGAAGTTTGATGTGTGATTTGAGCTTTAGTAGTGTTTCTTTTATGAATGCCAGTGCCCTTGTGTTTGGGCCATAAATATTCAGAATTGAGACTTCATCTTGTCAGATTTTCCCTGTGATAAATATGTAGTGTCCTTCCCGATCTATTTCAATTGATTTTAGTTTGAAGTCTATTTTTATTAGATATTAGGATAGCTACACCAGCTTGCTTCTTAAATCCATTTGATTGGAAAGTCTTTTCCCAGCCTTTTATTCTGAGATGGTGTCTATCTTTGAAGTTGAGGTATGTTTCTTGTATGCAGCAAATGGATGGATCTTGTTTACGTATCCATTCTGTTAGCCTGTGTCTTTTTATAGGTGAATTGAGACCATTGATATTGATGGATATTAATGACCAGTTATTGCTAATTCCTGTTATTTTTTGGTGGTAGTGTTGTATGTTTCCCTTCTTTGATATTTATTGGTATGGGACTATCTATTGCCTGTGTTTTCATGGGTTTTTCTAATTTCCTTAGGTTGGATTTTTTCTTTAAGTACTTTCTGTAGGGCTGGATTTGTGGAGAGATATTGTTTAAATCTGGTTTTATCATGGAATATTTTGTTTACTCCATCTATGTTGACTGAGAGTTTTGCTGGGTATAATAGTCTGGGTTGGCATCCATGGTCTCTTAGTATCTGCATAATGTGTGTCCAGGACCTTCTGGATTTTAGAGTCTCCATTGAGAAGTCAGGTGTTATTCTTATGGGTCTGCCTTTATATGTTACTTAGCCTGTTTCCTTTGCAGCTCCCAATATTTTTTTCTTTATTCTGTATGTTTAGTGGTTTGATTATTATGTGGTGAGGGGACTTTTTTTTGGATCCAGTCTATTTGGTGTTCTGTAACTTTCTTGTATTTTTATAGGCATTTCCTTCTTTAGGTTGGGAAAGTTTTCTTCTATGATTTTGTTGAATATATTTTCTGTGCCTTTGAGTTGGTATTCTTCTCCTTCTTCTATCCCTATTATTCTTAGATTTGATCTTTTCATGGTGTCCCAAATTTCCTAGACATTTTGAGTCATGACTTTGTTGGCTTTAGTGTTTTCTTTGACTGATGAATCTATTTCTTCTACTGTATCTTCAACACCAGTGATCTGCTCTTCCATCTCTTGTATTCTGTTGGTTATACTTGCATCTGTAGTTCTTGTTCGTTTACTCAGATTTTGCACTTCCAGCATTACCTCAGTTTGTGTCTTCTATATTGACTCCATTTCAGTTTTGAAATCTTTAACTGTTTCCCTCACTTGTTTAATTGCTTTCTCTTGGCTTTCAAGGGATTTACTGATTTCTTCCCATTTTTTTGTTTGACTTCTCCTCGATTTCTTTAAGGGAATTTTTCATTTCCTCTTTTAAGATCTCTAATATCTTCTTACAGTCATTTTTATGGTAGATATCTTCTGTTTTTTCTGTGTTGGGATGTTCAGGTCTTGCTGATGTAGATTCTGATGGAGCCATATTGGTTTTTATGTTGTTGACTGTATTTTTGCACTGGCATCTACCCATCTCTTTCTCCATTTGGTGCAAGCAGTGTCTGTGTGTGAGGGAGCCTCTCTTGGTTTGATTGATACTCTTGGTTCAGTGAGAGCTCTTGGTCTAGTCGATGCTGATGGACTTTTTGTCTTAGGGAGCAGCTCTTAGTCCAACTGGCGCTAGTGGGCTCTCTTAGTCCAGTTGGGTGTTGCCAGGCTCTCACTCCTCCTTCTTCTTTCCCCAGTCATCCCATTCCATTTCCCCTCTATCTACCTTCCATACTCTTATCATTTTATATTCAGAGGAGCAACAAAACATGGAATATCAGGTTGAACACTGATTGAGGTATCCCAGTATGAGGATAAGGGTCCCAAAATCTGGCAGGATTCAGAGACAACTTCTGCTCCCACTATAAGGAGGCCCAAAAGAAGACCAAGCCACACAACTATACCATATATGTAGAAGGCTTAGGTCAGTCCCTTCATGCTCGCTGGTTGTCTGTTCAGTCTCTGTGAACCCATATGAGTCCAGGTTAGTTGTGGGTTTTCCTGTGATTTCTAGTTACGGATTTCTAAGCATCCTATAGAGTCTTTCTTCTCCAACACCCATGAATTTAATAGAATAAAGCAGAGCTGTGTAGACAAAGGCTGGACCACTATTGTTTCCCCCATTCTAGCATCCTTTCAAAAATCAGCTGTTTCCCTTCCTTTTTCCTGAGAATAAAATTTTTCTTGACACCTGAAAGTCTCTGACTGCCAAGAAACCAAAAAGAGTTGACATAAGAATCCAAGAAGGGGAAAATACAGGTGTGTTTGCTCAGTAAGAATCAATGACATCACAACCCAATTCAACAATGGTATTTTCCATCCTCAGTCCTATAAAAGCATGCTCCCATTCAGACCTCACTACCTTCTGCCACCATGAATGCATTCCTGGTCCTGGCCCTTGTGGGAGCTGCTGGTGAGTTTCAAGCCACATCCAGCCTTCTCCAGCATCTTATTTTCAATGTTTGTAGTTTCTCAGGTTTCGGTTTACTCTTGTCTCCCTCAATGCACTCTTCACAACATCCTTTGTTGAATTCAGGGCCTTGATTTCTGAGGCAGAAAGGGAGGCAAAACTGAGGGTGCATAAAATGAACCAGGTGACACATTCCTCAGCTGCAACTGCACTAGGAATCCAACAACATAGTTCTTGATGAATTTCAGAGGGAAGCAAGGTAACTGACATGTAATCAGACCCCTTGGAGTGTGTTCTTAGGTCATTTCTTCTGTCCTTTTCCTGGAACTTGGAAGAGTTCTGAGCCCACTAGGATCCACTCTCTTGCCCTGTAGTCCTTTCCCCTGGCAGATATTGAATCCTAGTGCTGACTACTTTGGGCAGTGATTTCCTTGCTTTGTCTTAGTCATTTGCTCAGATAGCGATACTGAAAAAGTGGGAAGGTGATATGGTGTTCAGCAATCCACCCTCCAACAGCCTGATGAATTGGCTTCTTCTGCTTTTTCTCTAGTTACTTTCCCTTCTGAGACTCTAAGAAGCCACCATACAGGAGGCACAAACAAATAATAGATGAAAAAGTATAGCAGGCTCTGGGCAAAACTGACTTGTAATGGGATCCCACTATTTGTGTTCTTAGGTAGTTCTTGTAGTTCCTGATGCTCAGAAGAGATCTGAGGCCTTTGGGAACTATCTATCTGGCCTACAGATGCCAGTACTGGGAAGTGCTACAATTTATGTTACCTATAAGAGACAGTGATCTCAGTTTTCCTACACTCATTGTGCTCAGTAAAAATTCTGAGGGTTAAAGCTTCCACAGAGCCAATGGCTTCACCCTCTAGCACCCTGATAAATTGGTTTATTCTCATTTTCATCTCCATTCAAGTTGCTTTTCCTGTTGACGATGATGACAAGATCGTCGGAGGATACACTTGCCGGGAGAATTCTGTGCCCTACCAGGTGTCTCTGAACTCTGGGTACCACTTTTGTGGAGGTTCCCTCATCAATGACCAATGGGTGGTGTCTGCAGCTCACTGCTACAAGACGTAAGCGATGGACCCCTGGATGCAGAGCTCATGGCCTGGGACATGATTAGAACATAGCGTTGGGCAAGTGGTGAAGTTGTAAGGTAACTAGGGAAAGCCATGAAGAAAAGAATTGCTGGCAGCAGCTAAGTATCATGAGCAAGACTGAAATTAGATGCAGAAAAGAAATCCTCTCAGTTCCCTAAACAAACCTATAATATAGCAAGGATTATGGGCCATCAAACCCTGATGAATTGATCTTTTTATCACAGACACTAGTGAGAAAGTTAGACAAGAACTTTGTGTAAGGACCACTAGCTAAAAAGAATAATAAACACCAAATTTTCAGAAATACAGCTGAATATTGGTTAAATCAATGTAGTCTCTACTGTGTGTTCTCAGTCCTGAGTATGTATCACAAAGATGACAAGGTTTCTTAAAACACTGAACCCAGGGCTAGATTCTGGCTCAGTATTTCTGGAGTTGGAAGCAAGAAGGTAACTTCTCTCAAGGTCCTACCTGTGGGTCCTAGCACAACTCTTTGGTCTCCACAGGATTAGGTTCTTCATAGTAATAGTTTTTAACAAAGCAAGAAGTATTTGTCATAGTTCCTACTGTAGCAAACAAAGACTCAGAGGGTGAGGTTTGCATCAAATGTCACCTTGGTCCACATTCCTGGATGTATCAGGGGCTGTGGTATGGGATGTAAAAACCAGCCCAAACTGCACTCCTTTATGTTATACCCTATATACCAAAAACCCCTGTAGATTAAAGGGCCAGGGTGCCTAACCAGAAATTGTCCATCACTGAAGAGTTTCTCCTCTGAGCTACCCCTGAACATGAAGTTTTGGAACCTGTAGTGTGTTTTGGGTAATGTGTTGAAACTCTCAACCGTGTCTTTTCTTTCCAACAGCCGCATCCAAGTGAGACTGGGAGAGCACAACATCAATGTCCTTGAGGGCAATGAGCAGTTTGTCACTGCTGCCAAAAGCATCAGGCACCCCAACTTCAATTCGAGGACCCTGGACAATGACATCATGCTGATCAAGCTAGCTTCCCCTGTGACCCTCAGTGCCAGAGTGGCCACTGTAGCTCTTCCCACCTCCTGTGCACCTGCTGGCACTCAGTGCCTCATCTCTGGCTGGGGCAACACCCTTAGCTCAGGTGGTAAGTATGACATTTACCTACTTCATTCCTACCTCCCTGTGTTTTCCAAAACCAGACATGTCTCTGGATTTGAACTTATTTGCTTTCACCTTCCAAATATGTTTGAACTACTAACTATAAGAAATGTATTGCTGGTAACAAAGGAATAAAAAATACCAAGTTGTTCACTTCCTGTAACCTTAAATTGAACAAATGCACACTGTGTTATTATACTGAAAACAGGATCAACAATGGTCATTTTACAGTTTTAGAAAGTTATAATTCTTTTTGGAATTTATACTCTTAATGATTTCTCTGGCAGATAGCCATGGTGTTCAGGGATAAATTATTGTTCCCCAGGGTGCTCTAATTCATATTTCTTCTTTGATCACTACCTTTTCTCAAAGTGAATAACCCAGACCTGCTCCAGTGCCTGGATGCCCCACTGTTGACTCAGGCTGCCTGTGAAGCCTCCTACCCTGGGCAAATCACCAACAACATGGTCTGTGCTGGCTTCCTTGAGGGAGGCAAGGATTCCTGCCAGGTGAGGGGCTCCCTTTGCATATGAAACCCCTCTTCTCCTGGGAGAGGGGTTTGAATATTCAACATTGTGAGACTAGAAGGATCATGTACTGGGATCAGGGAAAATGATCTCTACCCTGATGTCCTTTCATCTCATTAGTAAGATTAGAGGATGTGTTTCAATGAAAAACAAATGGAGTCAGAAGGTGACCAGAATGGGTCTTAAGGTAAGAGCAGATGTGACCCTTTTTCTTCATGCTGCTTCTTTAAACACTGTATTTCTCCATTCCAGGGTGACTCTGGTGGCCCTGTGGTCTGCAATGGACAACTTCAGGGCATTGTCTCCTGGGGCTATGGCTGTGCCCAGAAGAACCTCCCTGGTGTGTACACCAAAGTCTGCAACTATGTGAACTGGATTCAGGACACAATTGCTGCCAACTAGAGACCCCCAATCCCCGCTCAGTCCCTGTGCCAATAAAGTAAATTTTCCTTCACTGCTTGTGTCTGCCTGATCTCTTTAGCTCCTTAACTTTGGAGCTTGCTTCTATTTGAAGTCATTCCTCTCTTCACTGAGTTTTCCAAAGAGCATCCTGTATCTCAAAAGAGGTTCTATGTCACAGCAGAATATGAAGAGTCAAAATTCAGAATACTTTTAAAACAAGCTATGTGCTACCATTGTTGTAACGTATTTTTCAGGCAGGACACCATTTGCAGATTGAAGCATTTGACACCACTGCAGGTTGAAGCATTTGAGGCTAGCTTGGTGTACCTTCTTGTACCAAAAGGCGAGCACTTTAGGGGTAAAGGCTACATAGAATGTGGACAACAGATCAACTTCTCCATGTTCACTGAGTTGTGTGTAGTGTTGTCTCCAGCAATTGGACCTTGCTGTCAGTGTGTGGAGAGCAACATATAGTCTTATCCACAGCCTTTGTTCTTTGGAAATCCCATGGTTTGTTCTTCAAGGATAAAGAGAAAAAGAACATAAATGTGTGTGTTTAGAGAAATGAAGAGCGTCTGGCAGGAATTGGGGAGGAGCAAACAGTGAACAAAATATACTCTACAAAGAACTTTTTTTTTTTTAATGAACAAAAGAGAAACTGAATCAAAGACTTAATTACAGGCCAGTCTGTTTAAAACAGTGTCCCAGTGTCTACAAGAGCACTTGTACTCTTTTAATTTCAGTTTCTGAAGTATAACATCCTGACCAAAGCCAAGCAAACAAACCAATTAGGGGAAGAAAGATTCCGTTTGCCTACTACTCCATTTTCAGTCCATCAATTGGGGAGTTCAAGGCCAGAATTTCAAGTGAGTCATATCACATTCACAATTCAGTGCAATTTGAATATACAGATCATTCATTCTGCGCTTGATCTCAGCTAGCATTCTCAACTCTTACACTGTTTAGATTCCATGCCCAAAGAACTGTGCAACCCACAATGGACTGTTTCTCTCCACATCATGCAAAACTATCTCCCACAAGCCTGCAAACAGGTACCTCCTTCATTGTACCTCTCTTTCCAGTTGATTTTAGGATGTGTCAAATTGACAGTTAAAATTAAATGCCATGGTAGTCAATTTCTGCAACATGCTCCCTCAATAAGAAAAGGTAATAGTGGACAGTATTGAAAGCACGTAGGCTTACCCTCACTACAGAGCTCAGAGTTCTGTTTGCTGACCACAATCTTCAACACACTTGTTGATCATGGTGCAGCTTGGATATTAGTTACACAGGTTTTAGAAACTGGGGAGTCTTGGATACAAGGGAAAACCTGCCCTGACCATAGAATGTGAAGCTGAGCAAGGCCAGTGGCAGGTCCTGCTTTACAAAGAAAGGAAACTCATAGTGAATGCAACCCTGAAGGATAGCCTGCTCTTCATCATTCTGGATTCAGCTCCTGTCCAAATGGCAGTAAACACAGAAGATTCCACCATCATATGATGAGCCTTCACCTGTCAAACATCAGTACTAAAGGAATTAAAAAGGATCTGAGAATAATTTCAGGGTTTTATTTGTTTAAAGGCTGATTATTGTTTTACCTCTTCATTTTTTTTCGTATTTCCGTATTATGAAAGTTTAGTGTGCTATTTAATTCATCTTTAAAGCTACTTTTTGCATTCTTCTTTTCTTCTTTGGGCAAGCAGTATTATTTATATTCAAAACTTTTTTTCTTTCTTATGTACTTTCTTTCCTTCTTAATTTTCCATTCTTTAACACAGGCTACCATTGCCTTCATATTTCCATTTCTGTGTGCCCTTCTTTTATGCTGTTCATTTCCAATTTTTAAAATTTTATTTAAATAACATTTTTTCTCATTTATTTTACATACCGACCCCAGGTCCCCCCTACCCACTCACTCCCCACTTCCCATCATCCCCGCTCCCCTTCTATTACTCCTTTCTTTCCATTCAGAAAGGGGCAGGCCTCCCATGGGCTTGAACAAAGCATGGCACATCAAGTTGAGGAAGGACCCAGCTCCTCCACTTGCATCCAGCATGGGGAACAGGTTCCCAAAAGCCAGCTAAGCACCAGGGATAGGTCTTGATCTCACTGATAGGAGCCTTACAAAGAGACCAAGCTACACAACTGTCACACACACACACACACACACACACACACACACACACACACACACACACA
>CABHPP010102843.1:0-34596 GCA_902168425.1 Peromyscus attwateri | reverse complement strand
ACACACACACACACACACACACACACACACACACACACACACACACATGCAGAGGGCCTAGGTCAGTCCCATGGAGGCTCCCTAACTGTTGGTCCAGAGTCCATAAGCTCTCAAGAGCTCAGGTCAGCTGTCTCTGTGGGTTTCCCCTTCATGATCTCCCTGGCTCATATAATCCCTCCTCCCTTTCTTAAGCAAGATTCCAGGAACTCAGCCCAGTGCTTGGCTGTTGATCTCTGCATCTGCTTCCATCAGTTACTGGATAAAGTAACTGTGATGACAATTAGTGTAGTCACCAATCTGTTTACAGGAGATGGCCAGTTCAGGCACCCTCTCCACTGTTGCTAGTAGTCTTGGATTGTAGATTGGTTATCCTATACTTTACTCCTAATATCCACTTATGAGTGAGTGCATACCATGTTTGTCTTTCTGGGTCTGGGTTACTTCACATAGAATGTTTTTTTTTTTTTCTACTCCAATCAATTTGCCTGCAAATTTCAAGATGTCATTGTTCTTTTTTACAGCTAAGTAATACTCCATTGTGTAAATGTACCACATTTTCCTTATCCATTCTTTGGTTGAGGAACATCTAGATTGTTTCTATGTTCTAGCTATTATGAATAATGCTGCTATGAACATAACTGAGCAAGTGTCCTTGCTGTATGATTGAGCATCCTTTGGGTATGTATATACCCAAGATTGGTGTAGCTGGGTCGTCAAATAGATTGATTCCCAATTTTCTGAGAAAGTACCATATTGATGAATATGTAATGTCCTTCTCAATATCTTTTGACTAATTTTAGTATGAAGTCTATTTTGGTAGATATTAGGATAGCTACACAAGCTTGCTTCTTAAGTCTATTTGATTGGAAAGTCTTCACCAAACCCTTTACTCTGAGATAGTATTGTCTATATAGTTGATGTGTGTTTCTTGTATGTAGCAGAAGGATAGATCCTGTTTTTGTACCCATTCTGTTAGTCTTTGTCTTTTTATAAGTGCATAGAGTCCATTGATATTTAGGGATATTAGTGACTAGTAATTGTTAATTACTGTTATTTTTTGGTGGCAGTATGTTATTGATGAAATTATTAAGGCCACTCCATGTAGTTAAAAGGGAAGTTTATTTAGTGGCATAACTTACAAGTGAAGGGATAGGTTACAGGGTCTGGGAAAGGTCTAGCGCAGTCCGGCTGTGTTCTCTGGAGAACTCTGCTCGGTCTACCTCCAGCGTCCAGGGTCCAGAAACCAAGAGAGCCAGCGCATCCAGATCTTGGGTCTTCAGGGTCCTCTCTCGGCCCCGCCTTGTAGGCGTGACAGTTACCAAAACCTCAATGGGGGTTGGAACTTCCAGATCAAAGCTGGAATGGCTACCCACTATAGTATGTGTGTGTTTCCCTTCTTTGGTATTTTCTGGTGTGAGATTATGTATTGCCTGTGTTTTCGTGGGTACATCTAACTTCCTTATGTTGGATTTTTTTTCTAGTGTTTTCTGTAGGGCTGGATTTCTGCATACATATTGTTTAAATCTGGTTTTGTCATGGAATACCTTGTTTACTCTGTCTATGGTGATTGAAAGCTTTGCTGGGTATAGTAGTCTAGGCTGACATTCATGGTTTCTTAGCGTCTGCAAAACATCTGTACAGGACCTTCTGGGTTTTACAGTTTCCACTGAGAAGTCGAGTGTAATTTTGATAGGTCTGCCTTTATATGTTCCTCAGCCTTTTTCCTTTGGAGCTCTTAATACTCTTTCTTTATTCTGTAGGTATAGTGTTTTGATTATTATGTGGTGAGGGGACTTTTTTTCTTTTGGTCCAATCTATTTGGTGTTATGTAAGCTTCTTGTACCTTCATAGGAATGTCCTTCTTTAGGTTGGAAAAATTTTCTTTTATGATTTGTTGAATATACTTTCTGTGCTTTGAGTTGTAATTCTTCTCCTTCTTCTATCCCTATTATTTTTAGGTTTGGTCTTTTCATGGTGTCCCAGATTTCCTGAATGTTTTGTGTTAAGAATTTTTTGGATTTAACATTTTCTTTGACCAATGAATCTATTTTCTTTATCATATCTTCAATGCCTGAGATTCTATCTTCCATGTTTTGTATTCTGTTGGTGATGCTTATATCTCTAGTTTTTGTTCACGTACCCAGCTTTTCCATTTCCAGAATTCCTTTGGTTTGCATTTTCTTTATTGTCTCTATTTCAATTTTCAAGTCTCGAACTGCTTCCTTCACCTGTTTGATTGTCTTTTGGTTTTTTTTTTTTTTTTTTTTTGGCTTTCTTTAAGGGGTTTATTGATTTCTTCCATTTTTTATTGTCTTTTCCTTGATTTCTTTAAGGGAATTTTACATTTCCTCTTTAAGTGCCTCTATCATCTTCATAAAGTTATTTTAAAGGCCATTTTCTTCTGCTTCATCTGCATTGAGATATTCAGGTCTTGCTGTTGTAGGACCTCTGGATTCTGGTGGTGCTATATTGCCCTGTATGTTGTTGCATGTATTCTTTATTTTATTTTGGTTTTTTTAGACAGGGTTTCTCTGTGTAGCTTTGCACCTTTCCTGGAACTCACTCTGTAGCCCAGGCTGGCCTCGAACTCACAGAGATCCGCCTGCCTCTGCCTCCCGAGTGCTGGGATTAAAGGCGTGCACCACCACCGCCACCCTGTTGCATGTATTCTTACACTGCTGTTTATCCATCTAGGTTTGGGATAGTTATAGGTAACAGTGTTACTTCTTGTGATGTATTTGTTGAATGTGTCTTTTGTTCTTTTATTATCTGTTTCCTTTACTGTCTTTTGGCCTGAATGGCCAAGCACTCTGGTGGTTGGCTGGTCCTCAGGTCCAGTAAGGTTGTCTCAGTTGAAGTTTGTGGGGATTGGGTGCCTAAATTCAGTATATTCTCCAGTTCTTGGGCCTGTGTGGGCTTTATTTATGCCTATGGAGACTCTTCTTCCTACTGGTGTGGGTGATCCTTGTGCCTATAGGATCTGCTTTCCTTCCTACTGATTTAGGTAGTGCTTGTATAGAAGCTCCTGTTCTTCCAGTTGGAGTATGTGGTGCTTATATAGGTGTTGCTGATTTTGCAGCAGATGGTTGGCCAAGGGAAGGATGATGGGGTTAATGGTTTGGTTGGCCAGAGTCGGTCACGGAAGTGACAGAGAGCAGTGGGTATGAGGGCTGTTGGTGCAACCTTCCTTCAGGTCTCTCATCTGTTGGCCATCTGATGGGGACTGCATTTCCAATTTCTCTATACTCTATTTATTTATTTATTTTATAAAAATTTTTATTTATTATTTTCTCTTCTTTTGTCATTGGTGGTATGGCAGTTGACTTTGAGACATTTAAATGTATTTCTAGTTTTTCTTTTATTGCATATGGAATTTTTACACAATAAATTTACATTATGGTTTCCTTTGCCCAACTCCTCAGAGATCCTCTTACCTCCCTCCAATTGAATACTTTCTTTTTGTCTCTTGTTACAAAATATACAGGCATCTGAAGAATCATAATAAAATGAATTTAAAAAACAGAATAAGAAAAATTAAACAAACTGACAGAAGAAAAGGAGCCAAAAAAGTGTAAGAAACACATAAAGAGGCAGAGAAACATGTTCGTACACACAGGAATCCCATAAAAATACAAAATTAAGAGCCATAATACATATGCAAAGGACCTATAGATTACAAAAAAAGCAATGACTAAACATTATGAATCAAAGAACTTCTAAAACCTTTAAAAATGAGATTGCTTTTATTTTGTGTTGGTCAACCACTGCTGGGCAGGAAGCCTGTTTGCAAGAGTGGTTTGTATACCCAATAAGACTCCACTGGTGAGAACTAATTTTTCACTTACAAGTGTTTATCAATAGGAGATGCTTCAGGGTTAGGAATGTGGCCTGTGTCCACTTCTCTCAGCACTGGAGTCACCTCTAGCACAGGCTCTTACAAGCCTTGTGCATACTCCAGCAGGCTCTGTGTGTTTGTATGTGTGATGGCCCTGCTGTATTTATAAGGCTCTGTTTCCATCTGCCCTCCATTCACTCTGACTCTTACAATCTTTCCACCTTCTCTTCCACAGGGTTCCCTGAGCACTGAGGGGTGGGAATTGAGTAGACATCACATATAGGACTGATTGTCCCAAGGCCTCTCACTCTCTGTACATTGTCCAGGTGTGGTTCTCCATTTTTCTTCTTTCTACTGCAGGAGAAAACTTCTCTGACTCTAGCTGAATGAGGCACTGATCTATGAGTATAGCTGACTGTTCTTACCAGTTATTTTATTACTGTATTCCTCTAGCAGAACAGTAGTTTGTTTTTTTCCCCATTGTCCCTGGTATCAGGTTATTGGCTACCCCAAAAGTGTCAGGGATGGGCTACAGTTCATGGAGTGGGCCTTAAATCCAAACATGTTAGTCGGTTACTCCCACAAGCCTTGTGCACTATTACATTAGTTCATCTTGCAGACAGGTCGTCATTGCCTATCAAGGTTTTGTAGATGACTCGTGTTTATCTTTCGCCTTTGGTAGCATGCAGAATACCTTTCAGTGACATTAACATTAGTCCATACGCGTGAAGGTTCTATATAGGCAGCAGCTTGAAGTTTCTGTGTTAAAAGGGTTGTGTAGGTGTTGTCTTCAGCAGTGGGGGGCCTTACCATCACTTTGTGGAGAATAACCAATAGCCTTGGTTGTTTGGCAGTCCAATGGGGCCTCTTTGGCCAATAATTCAGCTAGATGTTAGGAACCCATTCCTGGTATTGAATGATGACAAGAGATGTCAGATGGGGCTCTGTCTCCCCCATTACTTGACAATTTAATTTAGATCACCTTCAGAAGTGTATGTGTTTTAAGTAGCTTTTATTGTATTAGGTTTCCATATGACCATTTCCATATGACCATTCAAACGGCTCTTAGTTTTATCTGCCCTCCCCCTTGCTCCCTCCCTCACCTGTTTCAGTTTTCCCATTTCCTAGGGAGATACGCCTCATGCCCCCATCCTTATTATATACCTAACTTCTGGGCTGAGATGGATTTTAACTTTCTTAGTGAAGTAACAGCTAACATTCACATATAAACAAATATATGACATAATTTCTTTTTCACTCTGGGTTACCTTACTCATGATTTTTTTCTCTCCATCCATTTGCCTTCAAATTTTGTGTTTTTTAACAGCTGAATAATATTCTGTTGTCTAAATGTGTCATATTTTCTTTACCCATGAATCCATGTATTCACATCTGGGATGTTTCTAATTTTCACTATTATGACTAGAGCAGCAATCAACACGGTTGAACAAATTAACCTGCAGTAGAATAAAACATCATTTTGGTGTATGCCCAAGAACAATGTAGCTGGATCTTGATGTGGGATCAATCCCCACCTTCCAGAGGAGGTTTCACATTGATTTCCATAGTGGCTGGATTAGTTTGCTCTCCTACTGGCAATGGATGAGTGTACTGTTTACTCCACATTCTTACCATCATGAGTTGTCATTTGTTTTTCAGATTTAGGCATTCTGACTGGTATAAGAATAAATCTCAAAGTAGTTTTGATTTACATTCCCTGATGACTAAGGATGTAGAACATTTCTTTAGGTGCTTCTCAGTCATTTGGGTTTCTACTTTTGAGAATTCTGTGTGTATCTGTACCATATATTTTAATTGAGGTGTTCATTTGCTTGATGCTCAGTTAATTGTGTTCTTCACATATTTTTGGTACTAATCCTCTATCAGATGTGTAGTTGCTAAAATCTTTTCCCATTGTATAAGCTGCTACTTGATCTGAATGATGGTGTCCTTTGTCTCACAGAAGCTTTTCAGGTTCAAGAGCTCCCATTTATTAAGTGTTGATCTTATTGCCTGTGCTAGAAAGTTAGGAGTTGAGTTTTATGTGGGGTGATAAGTATGGATCTATTCTAATTCTTCTTACATGCAACATCTAGTTTTACCAGCATTATTTGTTGAAGATTCTGTCCTTTTTCCAGTATGTGTTCCTGACTTCTTCATAAAATACCAGGTGTCCACAGGTGTGTGAATTTATGTCCTGGTCTTCAACTTGGTTCTATTGATCAATTTGTCTGTTTTTGTTCCAATACAATGCTGTTTTCATTAGTATGTCTTGGTAGTACAATTTGACATCAGAGATGATGTCTGCAGCAGTTCTCTTATTATTCAGGATTGTTTTAGCTATCCTGCTCTTTTTGTGTTTCCTTATGAAACTGTAAATTTTGATTGCAATATCTATATAACATTGTTAGAATTTTAACCCCTTTATTTAAAATAGATTATTTTCAAGTACAGTTTATCCTGGTTACAGTTTCCCCTTCTTCTACTCTTTTCAGTACCTTGCCACCTCCCCTGCCATGCAGTTCCGTTCTTTTCTGTCTCACAAGAGGTTTCTAAGAGATAATAACAAGACAACAAAATAAAATATAATAAGATAAAACAAGGGCTAGAGAGATGGCTCAGTGGTTAAGAACACTGGTTGCTCTTCCAGAGGTCCTGAGTTCAATTCCTAGCAACCACATGGTGGCTCACAACCATCTGTAATGAGATCTGGCACGCAGACAGAACACTGTATACATAATAAATCTTTAAAAAAAAAAAGATAAAACAAAACCATCACATCAAAGTTGGACAAGGCAAACCAACACAACAAAAGGAGACCAAAGGAAAAGCACTAGAATCAGAGACCCACTAGTTCATACTCCAAGGAGTCCCATAAAAATACTAAACTAAAAGCTATATTATACACACCAAGGACCTGGTGAAGACCCATGTCAGCACTGTTCTTGCTGCTTCAGTCTCTGAATTCATATGAGCTTTCCTCAGCTGATTTAGAGAACCTTGTTCTCCTTTTGTCTTTCATCAACTTTGGTTCTTATACCTTTTCCATCTCCTCTTCTGTGTGTTTCCCTGAGCACTGAGGGGATGGATTTGCTGGAGATATCCCATTTAGAGCTGTGTGTTCAAAGGTCTCTCTCTCTCTCTCTCTCTCTCTCTCTCTCTCTCTCTCTCTCTCTGTGTGTGTGTGTGTGTGTGTGTGTGTGTGTGTGTGTGTGTGTGTGTGTACTGTCTGACTGTGGGTCTTTGTATTTGTTTCCATGTGCTGCAGGAGAAAGCTTTTCTAGTAATAGCTAAATAAGACACTGATTTGTGGATCTATGAGTATAGCAGAATATCATTTGGAGTCATTTTATTGTTACTGAAAAAAACAGTAATTGGTTTTACCCTGGGTCTCTAGGCTCTCTAGTCTCTGGTTCTTATTCACCCCAGCAATGTTGGGTATGGGTTCAATCTAGAGGAATGTATAAAAAAAATCAAATCAGACATTGTTTGTTTACTAAGACAAGTTTTGTGAAACCATTGTCCTGGCATATTTTGCATGCAGAACAGTATTGTAGATCAAAGGTTTTGTGGCTGGGTTGGTATTTGCATTTTTCTTTTGGTAGTCTGTAGAGTACCCTCCATACCAAGACACTAGAGGATGGGGTGAATGCTCAATATAGGCATCATGTTCAATGAGTTGTGTGGATGTTGTTTTCAGCAATGGGACTTTGCTGTCCATTTGTAAAGAAAACCTAATTACCTGGGTTGTTTGGAGATTTATAAGGATCACTTTGGCCAATAACTCCATTGAATGTAACCCAGTCCTGGTACTGGAAGCTTCCTTTGGTGACAGTAGATGCTCAGTTGGTATTCTGTCCCCCTCATATTTGGTGACTTCATTAGGATCACATATATATTAATTAGGAAATTTCCACTTCACTAGTTTCCATACCACCCCTAAACTGTCCCTTAGTTCTAGCTATCTCACCCTACATCCATTCCCTCCACCCTATCTCCCTTGCCTGTCCCCACTTGATACTTGCATTACCATTTCCCCATCCCAATCTAATCTATTTTCCTTTCCCAGGGAGTTCCATATGCCTCCTACTCCCTTCCTCTATACCAGACCTCTATTCCTTTCTTCTAACGTATCTTCAACACCTGAAGTTTTCTCTTCCATTTTTATGTTCTATTAGTATAGCTTGTATCTATTGTTTCCGTTTGCAATCTTAAAGTTTTCATTTGCAGAATTCCCTCAGTTTGAGTTTTCTTGATTGCTTCTGTTTTCATTTTCTGATTTTGAAATGTTTCATTCATTTCTTCCCACTGTTTGTGTTTTCCTGGATTGCCTTGAGGAATTTATTAATTTCTTATTTAAGCACCTCTATCATCTTCATACAGACTGTTTTAAGGTCTAGTTCTTCAGCTATGTTGGAATATTTAGGGCTTGCTGTGGTCAGGTCAATGGGCTTTAGTGAAGACATTGCTCTGGCTATTATTGATTGTGTTTTCATGCTGGTACACAGGCATTTGGAATAGAGATGATCATAGGGTATAGGTGCTGATATCTGCTTTTGTTTTTGGTGGGAGGTGTTTTGTTCTTCAGTTTCTGTTTTCTCTCTGGATTTTAGGAGAGTGTGATGGCTATGTGTTGTGTGGTAGGAAATATTTTGTTAACCTGGTAGGTTTGGCTACTGAGAGTTCTAGGTAGAATGTGTTTTTGAGTATTGGGAGGTGACACTTAGGAATGAGGATAGGCTAGGTGTCTGAAGAGGTTCACAAGAAAGAGGAGAACAGAGTTGAACCAGGATTGGCTTCTTTAGTCTCCTTAGAAAGGGAGTAGACAGTGAAGAGAGGTCACTCCAGGAGGTCAGCTACAGTGCTGGGAATTAGAGTGGGATGTTGTGGGATTTCTTTCTGTATGCTGTGAACATGTGTTGCTCCCATTGGCTAGTAAATAAGCTGCTTTTGCCTATGGCAAGGCAGCTTAGAGGCAGGTGGGAAATCCAAGCAGAGATACAAGGGGAGAAAGGTGGAGTCAGGGAGATACCAGCCCGCCACTGAAGGAGCAACAAGATGCCAGCAGACTGGTAATGCCATGGCCATGTAACAACATATAAATTAATAGGAATGGCTTGAATTAAGTTGAAAAAGCTAGCTTATATAAGCTGAAGCCATAGGCCACAGGCCTCTGAGTGATTATTTTATAAGCAGCTGTGGGACAGCAGGGCTAGGCTGAACTGAGAAAATTCCAGCTACATTGGAAGGTTGGATCTGTGTCCCTGGCCTGCTCAGCTTTTGCCTTTGCAGGGAATGCCTTCTGGTGTTGGAGGCTGGGATGATAGGATGAGTTGAAAGTAGGAAGTTTGGAAGAGAAGATCTTCCTGATCCCTTGGGGTTAGGGTCAGAGGAGAAATGGAGATCTTTCCATATTTTGATATGGATAGTCTTATACTTGCATGGTTAGAGTTACCCAAATACATATATTTGAGGATAGTGTGAAAGGTACTGTTTCCCCGATTCTTTCTTAGTCTGTTTGTCATTTATATATAAGGAAGGCCACTGATTTCTATTTATTAATTTTATATCCTGCTACCTTGCTGTAGCTGTTCATTAGCTGTAGTAGCCTTTAGTGGAGTTTTTAGGGTCATTTATGAACACAATCATATCATCTACAAATAAATAGGCTTCTTCCCTTCCTATTTGTATCTCCTTGATCTCCTTCAGTTGTCTTACTGTTCTAGTAAAGACTCTGAGTACTATATTGACTAGGTATAAAGTGGATAACCATGTCTTGTACCTGATTTTATTAGAAATACTTGGAGATTCTTTCCATTTAGGTTGATTTTGGCTCTGGGCTTGCTGCATAAATCACCTCTATTATTTCTGGAGATGTCTGTTGTATCCCTAGTCTTTCCAGGACTTTTATCATGAAGGGATGTTGGGGTTTGGCAAAGGCCATTTCTTCATCTAGTGAGATGATCATGTGGGTTTTATCCTTTAGTCTATGTACGTGTTTGATTATATTTATTATATTTAATGTTAAATCATCCCTGCATCCCTAGGTTGAAGTATGGAAGCATACTTAATCATGGTGGATGAGTTTTTCAAAGTATTTTTGGATTCGGTTTGCAAGTGTTTTATTGAGAAGTTTTGTATCTATGTTGATAGGGGTAATTGGACTTCAATTCTCTTTCTTTGTTGGGTCTTTATGTGGTTTAGGTATCAGTGTAATAGTTGCCTCATAAAATGAATTGGGCAATGTTCCTTCTGTTTCTATTATGTAGAATAATTTGAGGAGTATTGGCATTAACTCTTCTTTGAAAGTTTCCCTCTTCTTGACATTCTTTCTTCTGTTTAGGCTTATCTTTTGGAGAATGTTTCAACTGCAATTTCTATTTCATTTGGTGAGCTTTTTTCCTTGCTAACATTTATGTGTGGTATTTTTGCTTTGTTTCAAAATCTCAATATCATAGCTAAATTTCCCCTTCATCTTGCTGAATTTCTCACCCAGACTCAGTTGATTTTCTCATGTTATTCATGTTTGTTTGTAACCTCTTCGAAGTCATTCATAATTTTTACAAGTAAACTTCCATTTTCTTGACACTTTAACTAATTGAATGTCTTTGAATTCAGTACTTATGGAGCTATTATCTTCCCCCCCCCCCCAGACAGGGTTTCTCTATGTAGCTTTGTGCCTTTCCTGGAACTCACTTGGTAGCCCAGGCTGGCCTCGAACTCACAGAGATCCGCCTGCCTCTGCCTCCCAAGTGCTGGGATTAAAGGCGTGCGTCACCACCGTGGACCTATTATCTTTTGTAAAAGATTCGTTGTCCTGTATCTCTTTTTGTGTCACAATTTGTACATTTATGGGTTGGGGGTTTCAGTTTTGGGAGGGGGGAGATTTTCTTTTGAAGTATAAGTGCCTATTATCTTTCTGACAAAGAAAAAAATATCACCAACAATGAAAACAAAGAAAACCTCTGTCACAGCAGCCACACTTAGCTAGTCACTCCTTCTGTTGCTTCTTTTAAGATACCGAGACAAAGCAACTTAAGAGGGAAGGGATTTACTTGTGTTCACAGTTTTATGGCAACCCATCATGGAATGCAAGATATAGATATGGCAACAGGAATTTGGAGTGGCTGGTCACATTATTTGCACATTCTGGTGGCAGAGGATGATGAGTGTTAGTACTCAAATTGCTGTTTACTTTTTAATATAGTATGTTCCACAACACACTGAATGATGCCACCCATGTTCAGGGTGACCAATTCTACATCAATTGACTTCCTACAGACAATCCTTCACAGTATCTTTCAGTGGTTAGTGTTTAATATAGTGTATGTAATTTCTCATGAGGATAGAAAGAGGCTTGTCTCCAATGTGATTCTGTAACAAGCCCAACTGGCAATAAATATTAAACAGCGTACCTACCAAATAGCAGAGCATATAGAAACACTTAAATTGCTTAAAGTTTCCTTCTGTACCACCAATGACCATAGAAGATAAAATGCTAAAAATATAGACTACATTGTAAAGTCAATAATTACTTTAGATTAATTAATTAGAATAAGTATGGTAAAAATTGTAAATGAATACCCAATAGTATGGCACACCATAATTGAAAAAGGAAAAGCAAGATTTAAGTTAGGTATGACTAAAGAAGAAGGAGGGAACAAAAATGAATAACAAATAAAACAGTGGAAGATTCCCCTCCATGAAAAACAAATCTGCTTGACCATTAAAGAAAAATAAGAAATGTATACAGAGAGTTTTTTTTTTTTTTTGGTTTTTCGAGACAGGGTTTCTCTGTGTAGCTTTGCGCCTTTCCTGGATCTCTCTCTGTAGACCAGGCTGGCCTCGAACTCACAGAGATCCGCCTGCCTCTGCCTCCCGAGTGCTGGGATTAAAGGCGTGTGCCACCACCGCCTGGCGAGAATTTTTTTAAAAGGTGGATTTAAAAAAAAAATAGTTAAATGGGATACTAAGTTAGTAGAGTGGACAAGACAATAAAAAGTAAAAGAAATAAAACATAAAAAGCAGCCTTTACAAAAAAGACAAGTGATTGGATCAGCTCCTTTAGGTCCCATAAGTAATGATGCTTACCAAGTGAAGGTTCATCAAATGATATTGGAATCTTCTGTAATTATTTCCATTTCAGTAGGTGCTGAAGCTAGACTAATCAAGAGCCGGTAATCTTTCAAAATAGCAGTCATTTTAGACATTTCCTTTTTTGTAACCAGGAACCCCTGATGGCCTTTCCAAGCTTTGCATTCTGTTTTCAGGGGAAGCTCTCACTCCCTCCGTGTACTTCCTAGTTTCTATAACTTGTGTGACTTACATCAAAGCAGCGAGATGTCCTGAAAATGAGTCTAATATGGGAGGCAGCGACAGAATACTGAACACAGTGGTAGAGGGTCAGCCTCAGTGCTTTCAACCGTGTCAAGTACTCTATACATACTTTATATGAAGGAGGGAGTTGCAGAAATTGAGTGCTGTGTTGGTTAGTTTTAACTGTCAACTTGACAGTTAAAAATCCCCTGAGAAGAGAGGCACAATGCAATGGTGTTGATCCATTATCCCACTGACACGTCCACACTTTCATTACACTACAGCTGATACAAGACGCCCCATCTTGTCCTAGAATGTGGGACACCATCCTACCCCCACTTTTCCCCAGAGTACTCTTGAGTAGGAGCAGCAGAAAATATTAGATAGAAGTGAAGAGGGGAGAGAAACAGAAAATACGGAACAGCCTCGGGAGGGCCTGGATCCTAATCCATCAGGCCCTGATGACTCTGCCAAAGAGTTTTTAAAGGAATGCCAAGGGGTGGAGCAAAAGGCCTCCCCCCAGTACAGCCAAGTGCAGGCCATCTCACACATCTGGTACTCAGGCCTGTGGTTCAATCATCCTCTTTATGCAGAATTGCTGGGTAAAGCCACTAGGAAACCTAAATGGGCTCCAATGCTAGAAGTGCCTTTTTTTTCCCCTCAAGCTGTGTTTGTTTACTCAAGAAATATTTAGTAAATTCTGTGACATATTCCAAGTGTTCTAGGCTCTAATCAATGAGTAATATAGAAAATAGTGCTAGGCTTTGTTTTAACTGTATACACACAAACACACACACACACACACACACACACACACACACACACACACACACAAATTTCTTATCTGGCCTAAAAATACTCCTTTCTTTTTTTATGTCAAAGAATTTTTCTTTTTATTATTATTATTTTTATTTATTTTACATACCAACCACAGTTTCCCCTTCTTCCTTTCCTCCCGTTCCCTCCCCCACCTCCTTCCTACTTCTTCCCCCCATCCACTCCTCAGAAAGGGGCAGGCCTCCCATGGAAGTCAACAAGGCATGACCTATCAAGTTGAGTCTGGTTCAAGGCCTCTGGCCGGTGGTACATCATCACCACTGTACCTTCACCAAACAACTCTCGGATATCCCGCTGTTGTGGCTATCATTTTGCAGGACCAGTCCCTTCACACAATCCAGAAGGGCATAGATGGGGTAGATATTAGCGTGTACTGACACAAGGTCCAGGATGTGGGTCTGGATGGTAGCTGAGCTGGTTGGTCTGGGCCAGTGCAGCCATCTTTCCCTAGTGTGGGGGCCAGTTCTCCCATAGGGAGGCAGAGCTCTCCTGCTACAGTTTCCAGTGAGGGGTAGGGCCAGCCATCCCAGGGATAAAGACCATCTAACAAAAATCCAATACTCTACGTTTGAAAAGCTACGTTTGAGTGTTCATCAGGGTTATCCAAGAGACTCCTGAAGTATTAGTTTATTGCTTATTGCCCATGGTTGCCCCCAGAGGTGGAATGTAAGTCTCTTTTGTCTCCAGAGGAAGGACGCACCACCAGCAGTCCTATCCAGCCATGAAGCCTATAAATCAGCTCACTTTTATAAGACACTGTCATTTAAAAATGAATTTCTGCACACACACACACACACACACACACACACACTCACTCACTCACACAAAGACATAACATACTTGTGATAAATATAGTCAAAGAAAAAGAGGCTGTAAATTTGAGAGTAGAAGACCATGGGAGAGGTTTAAGGGCAGGTATCTGGGAGAGGCTGGAGGTGGAAAGGGAGAACAAAGTGATGAAAGTCTATTTCAATAAAAAACATTTTTGAAGTGTAGCCCAGGCTAGTCTTGAATTCGTGATCCTCCTGCCTTTGTCCCCTTTAGGAAATCCAACTGGCTTGCACCACAACTGGTAGGTGCACGAGCTGGCTTTCTGGAGTCCATTACCTATGGTGGGAAGCCTTGCTCAGCCTTGATGCAGTGGGGGAGGGGCTTGGTCCTGCCTCAATTGAATGTACCAGGCTTTGCTTACTCCCCATTGGAGCCCTAACCCTTTTGGAGGAGGGGATGGAGAATGGGGAGGGGAAGGGTAGGAGGAGTGGGAAAGGATGAGAGGGGGATCTGTGGTTGATATGTAAAATGAATAAAAATTTTCTTAAAAAAAGAATAAAAAATAAATTGAAAAAAACTTTCAAAAAAATAATTTTGAAAAAAATGTGGGTGTGCAAAGGAAGCTGTAAGGTAGAGAGAAGATGTCCATAAGCAACATATAAAAAGATGACTCGGAGAAAATCAACCCTTCCTCCTTATGGATCTTAATTTTAATTCTTTTCTTATTTCTGTGAAAAAATAAATTAAAGTTAATAGGAATCTTTATTAGAGTCAGACATGGTGGTTCACATCTCCAGCACATGGAAAGCTGGGCAGAGGGACCACTGAAAGTTCAAGGGCAACCTGAGACTCAGAGTAATATGTTGTCTCAAAAACAAAATAATTATGATTTTATAGGTTATAATGTAGCATGCAGAGAAGTGATTGAGCTTGTTTAAGGTTATATCTAGTGATAAGGAAGGAGAAGCAAGTTTTATGCTTCGGTGTGTATTGCCTGAGTTGATTTTCTTTGCCATACTGCTTCCTAGCATCTACGCAGACAATGCGTATGCTGCACAATTGTCCTCATATTTAGCAGAGTTGCTGTAGGAGCAAATGGAAAGCAGGATAGTGAACACAAAGGATATGCAGAGGCACGCCCCTATTTATTACCTGCTTGGTAAAGGGTGCTATAAGCCAATACCCTCTTCTGTTTTCTAGCTTTACTATCCCAATAATAATCACTCTATGGGGAGAATAACCTAAGTGTGAAAATGTCTATGCGATTCTCAGAATTGTGCATACATATTGTCTTATCAAGGATAAATGGAAGGAAATGTTATAGGCATATGAGGAATAGATATGGGGGAAGCTATTCCTGTGGACATATGAACATGCCCTAGGTAAGTTTTCTGAGGACAAAATGTTCCCACAATAATCATTATGGGTAAGAATCTTACCATCCATGATGGTGAATATGTTAACGCCTTCAGGACACCTTGCAATCAAATAGAAAAACTCTCATTTAAAATACATGATATTTATTATTTAAATATGAATGTGTTCATTTAAAAATCACACATAAAAGCAAAAGAAAATTAAAGCAGATTTTTAAACATCTACATTTTGATACCTGATTTTCTAAAAGAAAAAAATTTCTTCTACCATTTAACTTCAGTGTTTCTTTTCCTTTACACTGCTGTTGACCTACTATTAGATGCAACATGTTGAGAGGTGTAGGATGCTCTCCACTTCTCAAGGATAGAGAAAGATGACCTCAAATGGGTATGAATTTCCCACAAGAGGATAACGAGATCAGACCAAGACACGGAAAGTAAGGAATTCACTTTATTGACTTAGTGACTTCAGAGGGATTAAGATTTCTTAGTTATCAGCAATGGTATTCGCAATCCAGTCCACATAGTTGCAGACCCTGGTGTACACACCAGGGTTGTCCTTCAGGGCACAGCCATAACCCCAGGAGACAATGCCCTGGAGCTCTCCATTGCAGACCACAGGGCCACCAGAGTCACCCTGGGATGGAGGAATACAGTGATTAAGGAAGGGGCATGTGTAAGAAGGACCACACTCTTCTGACCTGAAGATGCCGTTCTAGCCTCCCTGTGTCTCCATTTGTTATCCTATCCTCTATTCTCACTAAAGTGTGGAGATGACACCCAGAATAGACCTTTTCACTTTCCCATGGAACCACTACAGGAAACATGGTGACCCATACACCTGGGCATTCCACTCCCACTCCTGGGAAAACAAGGTATTTATTTGAGAAGGGAGCCAATTATACCTGGCATGAATCTTTGCCTCCCTCAAGGAAGCCAGCACAGACCATGTTATTAGTGATCCTTCCAGGGTAGGAGGTTTCACAGTCAATCTGAGGCAGCAGTGGGGCATCCAGGCACTGGAGTAGGTCTGGGTGGTTCACTATGAGGAAAGAAAAAATGAAAAGAAAAGAAATGTGATTCTGACCAGGCTACGGATCAACATCCCAGTGTTGTCCACTAGGTGAGCCTTGGAGCATTCTTAAAGATACTAAGACCCAGTAAGTAACTTTGATTCTAGAATAGTCATTATTGATGTCCTTCCTGGAAGTAATAAAAGCACATTCTGTATCTACCCTGTTTACATTCTGGGAACCATATCATTCAGTGCATAAATTTCTCTTCTACCCACCATGGAACCCTGTGTGTACTGGGTAGTGGCAATGCACTTGCCGATTATAAGCCAATGACTTAAGTTTAGAAACTAATTTAGCTCTGGAAACTGTAGAGAAAATAGATGAAGTGTCTTACCGCCAAAGCTCAAGGTATCACCCCAGCCAGAAATGAGGCACTGAGTGCCAGCAGGTGCACAGTAGGTGGGCAGAGCTACAGTGGCCACTCGGGCATTGAGGGTCACAGGGGAAGAGAGCTTGATCAGCATGATGTCATTTTCCAGGGTTTTCACATCAAAGTCGGGGTGCTTGATGATCTTGGAAACAGTGACAAAGTGCTCATTGCCCTCAAGGATGTTGATGTTGTGCTCTCCCAACCTCACTTGGATGCGGCTGTTGGAAAGAGAGGCATGCTAGACACTTCCTCTCCATTACCTCAAATAGTCCAGAGTTATTAAACTCTTTTTGCTGAATAAGTTTGGAATGGGCAGGAGGCCTAGTTTAACATCACAGATGTAGCAGACATGCGTTGTGCAAGTACCACTGGGAGACCCGATTCCTTTCTACTTCAAAGACAGGTAATATGACTGAGGTGAAGGACTGCCGCTGGAGACTACTCATCAATCTACTGCTCCCCTTTGGATGCAAGCCAGCTCCTGTATCTTCGTTCTTCCTCTGTGCCTTTCCAAAGTATAAAACTACACTAAATCTTCTGCCTGGTCTACAGAGGGAGTTCTAGGACAGTCAGGGCTGCACAGAGAAAGCCTATTTCATAGAAAACAAACGAACAAACAAATGAAAATAGCTTTGTCCATCCAACTGTGTCATCTTAAATCTTGCTATGAATTTCAGCTTTCTGAATTAGAATCTAGATGATTCAGATGCATAGTCAGGTGAGACACCCTCTGGTACAGAAATTGACACTCGGTTTTTTTCAATATAGTGAAATGAATTAAAATAGGAAGTTTAAAAAAGCTTACAGATTGTCCACACTCTTGAAAACTCTGTGTTTATCTCCCTGTTACAGGACTCAGTGTAACTATGTGAAAGTCTTTGTGTGACTTCATGTTGGTTCCTTCAACCCTAAAATCAACTTTCCTTGCTTTTGTTATCCATACCCTTGATTTACTTTGGATGTTTCTGCAGTGTGAAAGCCTTCCCATTCTGTATCCTTATTCTCTCCAAACTCAGGAAATAAGTTGCAGTCAGCAATCTCTTCTCTGACTTTTCCCATTAATCTGAAAACCTCAGCTGATGCCTGATCTAATCCCATTCCCTTGGAAACACCAAAAATGTGTTCTGAAAAGCCAGCACCCATCACTTACTTCTTGTAGCAGTGAGCCGCAGACACCACCCATTGATCATTGGTGAGGGAGCCTCCGCAGAAGTGGTAGCCAGAGTTCAGGGACACCTGGTAGGGGACAGAATCCTTCTGGCAGGTGTATCCTCCAACGATCTTATCATCAAAAGGGAAAGCAACTTGAGTAGAGAGAAGAGAGAGAAGACAGTTCATCAGGGTGCTGGAAACTGGAGGCCTCTGTCCTGTGCCAGCCTTAAGCTAATTAGGTATCCTTATCGAGTACAATATTTGAAGACAAAAATGTAACAGTGGGCATATGGTGGGTTGTGGTTGTCCATAATACAGAGCACTGTGGGACAGTAGAAAGATAACTCTGCAGGTGACAGTATTCTGATGGGGTACAAGGGACAGGGCAATGATGCTCTCAGCATGCAAGAACAGGGCACAGGGATGGCTGTCTGATCCACTACTTGCTTTGATCTCATGTTTATCATTCATTGACACCCTGTGGCTAACAGAGTTTAAGGGGATTAGCATAGTTGGAACTATCTTGGAAAATATCCTGGGTTTGTAAGAGCTCAATGTACTCACATGTTTTTACAGCTCAAGTCTGTATATTAAGGTCAAAATGGAGAGCAGTCCTTATATAGGATACAGGAGGGAATATTATTGCCCAAGATCATTGATTTTTAACCTTGATTTCATGTTTATGTCATATATATGTATATATGCATATATTATGCATATATATATATGTATCAGAAATATCATTTCTAATACAAAGTGACTGTTCCAGACACATAGTTAGAATTTTAAGACATTAATTCCCAGTATAATGGAGTTTTGAACATTTCAAATTGGGAGTATTTGTCTGTAAAAACAGCCATGGCTGAGACAGGCCCAAGCTCTTGGGCCCAAGCTGGAGGTCTTCTGGCTCATTTCATGGAACCTCCACATGCCTTCAATTCCTAGCCTCTTTGGTCACATAATAAATGAGAGTAGAAGGGGTAGGAAAGGTCAAGCTTACAGAGAAGCCAGAAAGTTGAGAAGCAGAGCTCTGTGGGAAAAGAGAGTATATCGGAGTGCAGATACGGTAACATAGCAGCTTTAGTGGTGGGGTTCATGGCCTCTAGGAGAAGAAGAGCAGGACCTGGGTTAAGGTGTGGAACTCAGGAGCAATGCCCACAAGGGCCAGAAAAAGGAGTGCACTCATGTAGCAGAAGGTAGTGAGCATTTGGGGAGAGCCTGCATTTATACCCTGCTGGAGGAAGGAGGAGGTACTGAGGGGAGGGCTCCCATTGCTCCTATACAAGCATACCTGTGAGTTACCCTTCCCAGGTCTTACATTATCTCTGCTCTATTTGTCCACTCTGTGGGTAAGTGAGGAACATGTGATAAGGAAACTTTTCTTCTTTGTGAAGAGGAGAGCAGCTGATTCTTGAAAGGAGGCTGGGTTGTAAAAAACAGTAGAAATGTAGACCTTCTCTGCAGCTGGCCATTCTTAGGATGATATAAAGAGGTTAGGCGGTAGAGAATGGTCATGGGCCTAGATATACCCTGACTTCATGGAATCTTATTTTATTTATTTTAAGGAAGCCCTGGTATTGGTAGATAGGTGGGTATTCAGGACCTAGAACCCCATGAGAAGAAAAATATTCTACCTGGATTTAGTAACTGTGAGCTGATGATTCTCATTTCTAGAATAATTCATCATATAGAAAGGTCATATCTAAGGGCTTTGGTAATCAGAATTAGAGTATCAAGCAACATGATAAAGGGAGAATTAGACATGCTCTGTACGTTTACTCGACTCTCCTTTCTAACAGGACTCATACACAGCAAGTGCTTTGAAATATGAGGGATGGGGTTTGAATAGGAACTTTCTCAGATGTGTTCCAGAGATAGACCAATACTACATTCTCCTTTCCTCTCTGTCATAAGCCCTGGCTCTCATTGTTCATGCTTTTATGGATCCAGTTTCAGCATCTTCATGGGTGTATTAGCAATCTGCATTAAAGATTAATACTTCCCTATCTTTTAGATGCAGGCAGTTTGAGATAGAAGTCCATATTTCACATTAGCTCTGTGGAAGTCCTTGAACAATGGTCAGTCTGATTTCTGTTCAGATAATTGCCTTTAGTAGAGAGATTACTACATTGACTAGGAGTCATGAACAGGAATCAATATTAAAAATATAGGAGGATTCTGATAGTCTATACACTTTCTTTCAGTGACAGAATTATAATAGACATAGTTCAAAGTAAACATTCCTGTAGAAGTTCCATGAATGAGTTCTAACAAAACTACTAAGGCCCAGCCTTGAAATTTATTAATACCTAACCTACCCAGAAGAAGTGTACTGAAAAATGATATGTGAGATTATATGTAATTTTAGCATATAATTTGAGGAACCGTGTTATAGGATCTAGTTACTTTCTTATTAGTCTGATGTCAGTGTTGTTGAGGGACAAGAACAAGGAAAGTTCATGACTGAATTTTCCAAACTGTAGAAAATAAATGTTCTAGAGTTGCTGAGCAGAGTGGAAAAATCTGAGTTGAGAATCTTGTGATCAGTTTTGACACGTGAGCATGGAAGATGGTGAACGAAGTGGGTACCAGAATGCACCTGGGAAAATCACCGTGTGAGACCTGTCAAATAGCTTCTGTGCCCATCCTTGGCATGACTGGCTCAGCTACACAACAGAGTTGGTACTCAGAGCTCTTACCTCTGAACACTGAATATTATTAAATGGCTCATGGAGTCCTGCTTAAGCAAAGTACTATTCTATTTCTAAAATGTCTCACAGTTCTTCAAGACGTTTCACACAGGAGTCATGCACTAGATTTCTTATGCATGGAGCCTCACTTACCTTTTAAAAACTGTTTTATGGTGAAGTATGAAGAAAGGAATTGTCTCGAATTAATAAGGAAGGTACATTGACTCACATGAATTCATTTATTTGCAAGAAACTATATAAAATTGGCATGTGGTCTCAAGGCTCCAAGAAGATATGCATACTCTTCTGAAGTACCAAATTTGTCACAAGTAGCATGTAGAGGGCTACTGTCAAGCACCACTGGAGGTCCCTAGGAGATGAATTAAACATCTGGCTCCTCCTGCCACGTTTACCCTTGGCAGAGTGTGAACACAAAATTTATATTTACATAGCACTGTGTTTCAGAGCCTTACTTTACCATAACCCCTCACCCACCTGTGCCATGTCTAAAACAGAGACACATGTATCATAATGCTCAGAGCCATCTGACAGAGAATTATGATATTATGGTTAGCTTGGATAGTAAGAAATTTCTCCGTATTGTAGTTAATATGTTGCTTGTTTTACTTTCTTGCTTGAAGTATTTATAAGACTAGTGCATTGAAGGAAAAAGCCAGATATTTGTTACAATATTTTCACATTCCAGTATATACTAGCTAGGTGGCCCATAAGGGATTATCCCTAATGCATATGGAAAATCATTTTAGCCAGAGGGATGTTAACATTGATTGTTTTCACTATAACCCTATATGTAAAGCAATATTGAAGGGCATGGCACAGCAGTGTTCTGTAGCTAAAGCTTGAAGTTAACCATTTAATATTTTGTGCTAATATTTATCACCTGAGATCAATTTTCTCCATGCTATCAGGAATCATAGGCTAAGAAGAATACTGTAGATCATGACTATTACCTGACTATTACCTCATACTCTAGACTAAGGTGAGTAGGGTAGATTCGCCAAATCAGCTGTTTATACTCCATTTGAAAGTCTGTGCTATTCTGATACTATTCATCCTAACATACAAATTCCTTTGTGTCTTTCTCTAAAACAACCTTCTAGTCCCACAGTGCTCAGCATGTCAAATGACTGCATTTCAATTTTGAAAATAGTGGTTAATTTCTCTGTTGTGTATTTCACACTCTAGGTTATAGCTTTTATGAACACCTCATATTTATTCTACAATTCTACATTTCTAGATGATCAAGTGGGCTTTACAGAGTGGAATTAAGGTTTTTAAGTTTATGCAACAACTAGTGTAAAATCGAGCATGGTAGTCAGACTCTAGACTGGTACACTCTGACAAGAGCATTCTGGTTGCCTTGCTCTTGTACCATACTTGCGCCCAACTCAGGAAAGAGGCATATAACAGATTCTATTAGCACATTTTCAGATATGAAGAATCTACATCTCTGAAGAGAACTGACTTCTTCATAGCTGCTTGGGAAAGAAATGTAGAGATGATACCTGAACCCCTTCCTCTGAAAACTGAGTTTGTATCCCATTAGTTGCTTCAGAACGGAGTGTTTCTGGTTTCCCTGTAGTTGAGTAAACAGATTAAGAATACATTTTCTCCCTATGTCCACAGATAAGTATAGTCTTCAAGAAAAATTCTCTTTGCAACAGATAATGATCACTACAGAAAAACCACAGAAATCATCAAAATGCAGAACTGTGAAGCCCAGTCACAGTGTATCCACAAAACAGTGTGTCTACACAACAGTCTTGCACCTAAGGTTCAGAGAACATTGCAGAAGTGAGGAAGGAAAACTCTACAAGCCAGAAGATGAGGGAATTTTGTTGTGTGATTTTTTTTTCCTCGAGTAACGTCAGTAGCTATGCCCATAATGTCTTACCACCATGACTGCCCAAAGGTGAGCTGAACAAGTGCTACACTAGTAGACATGCCATAGTAGACAGAAAACAAAAAACAAAAAACAAAAAATGATGAGGACTCAAACCTACACCAAGAACTATAAGCACCATAGGAAAGCCAAAAGTGGAAGAAGTAGTCTTCCCTAAGAAAGAGCACACTAATTGGTTGATCAGTGCCAAATGGCAAGCCCTGAAAACATACATACAAGTAAGATTATACAGACTGATCAGAATATACTCAGGAATATACATATGTTTGTATGTAGCCACATATAACAACGAAAGCAGAGACCATGAAATTTAAGAAGAAAGGGGAAGGAGAAATGTTGTAGTTATATTATAATCTCAAAAATAATTAAAAGCAAATAATCTTTTCCTTATTCTTGAAAATTTCATAGATTTATTCAAAAAGAAATATGATCACATTTAACCACATTTCTCCCTTATAACACTTTATTCCCCACAGCCTGTCTCTCCCCCAACTTCATGTCTTTTTTGATAACTCACTAAGTCCAACTAGTGCTGTCCAATATGCTCAATGGATAGAAACAACAAAGTAAAGAGTAAAATTATTGCTTTTTTGCAGGTGATATGATATGATACCTATCAAACACTGAAAGACCTCGGCAGTAATTTCATGGACATGATAAACAGCACCAAGTAGCATGATAAAATCAATATGCAAATATCAGTAGCCTTTTCATAAAGCAATAAATAAACTTGATGAGAAAGAAATCAGGATAAAACCCTCATATACAATAACATCCACAAAAGCTAGTGATATCTATCCATGAAGGTAAAAAAAAACTATAATAAAATGATAGAACATTAAAGAAAGTAATCTTAGAAAAATTGTATTACCAAAGTTGATTGGCACAGTCAATTTAATCTCCATCACAATTCTAAGGCTATCCTTCAAAGAACTAGATGAAACAAAACTAAAATACATACCAACCTGAATGGTCAAAGTAATCCTGAGTAGAAAGAAAAAAGCAGGTAACATTACAGTACCCATCCAAATCGTGATACACAGTCATCATAACAAAAAACACCCTAGTACCAACAAAACCTAGATATGTAGATAAATTTAATAGACTAGAAGACTTATAAATAAACCCACATAGCTACAGCTACCTGATCATTACAAAGGTGCCCAAAACACACTCTTTAGAAAAGATAACTTCCTCCAGAAATAGTGCTGGGAAAAGTATACCTAAAAGGAACAGAAAAATCAGAAAATCCCAAAGCTCAGACATCTGCTGCTAGATAATGTCCTCTAGACATGACATGGAAAATGCACCCATGTAATGTCAACCACATTGTTGCCTGAGAAAAATCAGCATTATGACAACATCAGTTGACATGCCAACATAGATTGGTGAAATTCCATGTGGTCCAATATCTGGATAAAGAACTACAAGTAGTCAAAGGCTAAGGAGAGACAAATAAGTGGTTTCCTACATGGACAAGGTTCTCACTAATTTTTCTAGTTCCAAATGGTCAGCCAAGGACACATGTACCTATGAATAATGCTAAATTGACTTGGTATGTTGCTTATACATGTTTTCATATATACCAGCAAACACATATACATACATACATACATACATGTATGTATGTATACATATATAATTTAAAAAGAGATCATGGATTTCTAAGTGATAGTGGAGTTGGGGGGAGGAAGGACGGAGTGATGACACATGAAGTTTTCAAAAAGAAAAGGAAAAGAATATACACAAAGAAAAGAATAAATGTAGATCTGCATCTCTCACCCTTGACAAAAAAAAAATTAAAAATGGTTCAAAGACGTTAACTTAAGACTTTGAAACTTCTAGATGAAAACATAGAGAAAGCACTTTGGTACCTAGGCATCCACAAGGACTATCTACAGTATTTTGATATTTTGATTCCAGTGATTATCAGATTCAACAACCAAGGAATTAATAGCAAGAACAGCTAAATGGAACTGCATGAAATTAAACGTTTCTGCACAACAAAGTAAATGTTTGAAAAGGACTAGCCTTTGGGATGAGAGGAAAAAACTATATATCTTAGAGAAGATTAACATGTAAGATTGATTAAATAAATTAAAAAATAATTCACTACAACCCAAATCATCAAATTAAGTGTGGACACTGAAGAGAATTTCTTAAATGATGGAAGTACAAATGACCAATAAATACATGGAAAACCTCAGCATCCTTAGCCATAAATAAAAGACAAACAAAAGATTCATTAGAATTCTGTGTTACCCCAGTCAGATTGCTTGTCATCAATAAATAAAAAAATTCTAACCCTGGTAAGGATTATAGGGGCTATCATTAAGCACTGGTGCTGAGAGAGTGTAAACTAGTACAGCCATTATGGAAATCAATACAGATATTTCTCAAAAAATTAAAAATAGATCTACCATATAATCCTATGATATTAATAATAGGTATATGCCTGATTAAAGCATAGTCAGCAGACATTGATGTGCTGGAATACCTACTGCTTACTATGGTAGTTTTCACAATAGCCAAGGTTACAATCAATAGATGAATAAAGGGAATGTGGTGTATATACACACCAAAGTGTTACTCAATCATAAAAAAAGGTAATTATATCATTTGCAAGAAAATTAGTCAAACTGGAAATTGTCATATTACAAAATCATGCCAGACTCACAAAAACAAATACTCCAATTTTCTATCATATACAGAGTCTAGATATTTACAAAATGACTTAAATTACAATAGGGTCTACTCTTGAGTCCAGTCAAAGAGAAAGAAGAGGGATTCTATGAGCAAGTGCATCAGGATCATGATGGGGAAACACGCAGGGACGACCAAACCAAACTAGAGGGAACTCACGAAAGTTGGATCAATGGCTGTGGAGCCTACATGGGACTGGACTAGGCCCTTTGCATGGCGAGACAGTTATGTAGCTTGATCTGCTTGGGATGCCCCCTGGTGGTAGGATCAGAATCCATTGCTGGTGCATGAGAGGGCTTTGTGGAGCCCACTACCTATGATGGGACACCTCGTGTGCAGCCTTGAGGCAGGGGGAAGGAGCTGGACTTGCCTCTACTGAAAGTGCCTCCCCATGGGAGGCCTTGCCTTCTTGAGGGTGGGAGTACAGGGTGGGTTGGGGGGGGGGAGCCTGGGGAGATAGGAGGAGGGAAGAGGGGGAATCTTTGATTGGTGTGTAAAATGAATGAAAAAAAATTCTTAATAAAAAAAGAAATGTATATGCTAATTACTAAGAAAAGTATTTTATTATTTTATGTGTATGGGTATTTTGTTTGCATGTATGCATGTACTTGTGTGTACAATGTGCTTCCCTGGTTTCATGGAGGCCAGAAGAGGGTGCTGGAGCCCCTGGAACTGGAGTTGCAGATGGTTTTAAGCTACCATGTGAGTGCTGGGAATGGAATTTGGGTCTTCTAGAAGAACAGCCAGTGCTCTTAATTGGTGAGATATCCCTCCAGTCTCCACCCAAAATAATATTATTTATTTTGTGTATATCTCAATTCTACCACATCTAGGTCACACATTAATACTGCAAACACTTCAGCTGAAAGAACATAACAAATAATAAATAAATAGATAAATAAATAAATAAATAAATAAATAAATAAATAAATAATAAAGCAAGCAAGCAAGCAATTAAATAACTCCAGATGTGTACATCCCAATTATGTAATATAAGGAAAAGGAAAAACATGATTCATCAAAAATTAACTAACCCTGCAGTAATGGCATCCAGTAAGAATTAAGTTAGATGAAATCCCAGACAGAGAACTCAGAAGAATGATTAAAATGGTTATAAGCAATTTCAAAGAAGTCCAAGAAGAAAATAAGCCCCTCAATAGGAATATGAACAGCTGAATAGAGAGAGGAAAGTAATTTAAGATAATAAAGGCAGAATTGAAAAAAAGATAGAAATATTGAAGAAAATGAAACCTGAAATTCTGGAAAGGAAAAAAAAAACATAATCAAATACAAAGCTCCATGGAAAGTCTCATTAACAGAATCAATCAAGGAGAGAACAGAATAGCCAGGCTTAAAAACAAAGTAGAGGAATTAGAAAAATCCAACAAGGACTTTTGTAAAAGAAGGAGAAATGTGAAATCTCCTACGATTTGCTAGGAAAGTATCAAATGTAGAGGTTATTGGTCATATAAAAAGAATCTCTATCTAAAGGCATGGGGGTAGGTTTGGGGGGAATGCTGGAGGGGTGGGAGGAGGAAAGAGGGGGATCTGTGATTGGTATGTAAAATGAAAAAGAAGTTTCTAATTTAAAAAAAAGATAAAAAATAAAATTCCTAAAAAATTTTTTCAGAAGATTCACAATATTTCTCAGAGTTAAGCAAATACAACAGCTATAGGAGGCATATAGTTCATAAAACAGATAAGATGGGGAAAGAATCTTGACTCATCATATTATAATGAAACACTAGATAAACAGGAAACAGAAAGTGTGTTAAAGGTAGCAAAACAGAAACACCAAATTACATAGAAAGGCAGGCCCATCAGACTAGCAGTATAGACTTCACAATTAAAACTTTCAAAGAAAAGATCTATTTTAAGTCTTGAAAGGAAAATTTGGCATCCCAGACTACTACAGTCAGATGATTTATTTATTATAATTAATCCTAGGAGCGCCGGGCGTTGGTGGCGCACGCCTTTAATCCCAGCACTCGGGAGGCAGAGCCAGGCGGATCTCTGTGAGTTCAAGGCCAGCCTGGGCTACCAAGTGAGCTCCAGGAAAGGCGCAAAGCTACACAGAGAAACCCTTTCTCAAAAAACCAAAAAAAAAAAAAAAAATCCTAGGAGCCCCTAGTGGTTCTCACCTTCCTAATGCTGTGACACTTAAACACAGTTCCTCATGTTGTGGTGACCCTAACCATAAAATTATTTTCATTGATACTTCATAACTGCAATTTTGCTTCTGTTATGAATTGTAATGCAAATATCTTTGGTGATAGAGGTTTGCAAGGGGAGTTTTGACCCACAGATTGAGAACCACTGTCCTAGAAGATGTAGATGTAAGGGATAGAGATATAGGCTCCATGATGTAATCATCAACAGCTTGAGGACTTACCATAATCCTCTGAAATAAGCTCAGAATAAACAAATGGTTGGTCAAATCAAGGGAGAGTTAAAATCCAGAAATAAGTAAAAAACACACATCGAGGACAGTTGCACACCAACAGTCTGGCTAGTACCTGCCTCTGATTTAAGCGACTCTCCTAGCATGAAGTGATTCATTCATTCTGGGGAGTCCACATTTAGGTCCCATAAATGTCAATACAACTAACCAAAAACAAACAAACAAACAATCAATCAATCAAACAAACAAATTAACTAACACAGAATGAAAATAAGGACTTTATGTCAAAGGAGATAAATGACAGTTTATAGCTTATTCTAGAGACAGCTATGAGTGACCATGGTTCAAATCACAGATTCAGTTAGCCAAATTCCATCTTCCAACATGGTAACTATTTCTTGATTTTTTTTAATTTTAAGATCAAAGAAAGCCATAAGTCAAGGCTCTTTTCAAATATGTTGCTGGAACTTCAATGTAATGGGTTACAGTTAAGTCCAGAAACCTCAGCTATAAGCCTTAGATGCTCTGATGACATCCTTAACTTCTGAGTTGTTGGAAGCAAGCAGACTGCTTAGTTAGTACATTTCAAAAGGTTTACTCATTGTCACAAGGTGGGCAAGGAATGACTATTAAAAGATAGCCCAAAATTAATTGTAATTGGGCTTTGAACTTCAGCATCCCAACAATGCCACATCTTTGAATTCTAATTAGTTAATTATCCTGTAAAATAGTCAATGTCACATGTTCCTTCTTTCCAGGAAATTTCATTCACAGTTTCAAGGAAGCTTCCAACAAAACTTCTAAAAGAAGACCAGAGAGATTCCACCATTGTCAGAATCTATGGTGGGTAGCTTATCAGAAGGTAAGGTGTGAGGCTGACACAGTCAAGACCCTAGCAAGTTGCAGATGCCGTCAATACAGAGCAGCATCTAAGGAAAGCTGGAGGAAGTGATCAGAGCTTGACCAACAGAGAGGTCAAATGGCATACAACTTGAAAGAATGGGCTGCCCAAGCCTTTTGGAGTGCACAGTTCATTTCTTGCCCAAATAGGCCCAAATGCTTGACCTTGGAGCTAGATTTACTATTTGGCTTTCTAGAGCTAGTTCTTGATTTATCATAGTCCTTCCTCACTATCTTCTTATAATGAGAATGTATAAAATGGGATTTTAGGTATGGGAAGTACATACTTTTAGGGGTTTTTTTTGCTGTATTAGGTCTTATAGAAAAAAAAAATGTCTTGAGTCTCAGAAGAGATGCTTGTCCTGGAAGTTTGAAACATTGTAGAAGTTAGGATACTTTGAGATTCACTGAATGCCTTTGAATGATAAAGCATTAGTCATTGAAGGGCCTGGGTTGGAAGATTATGGTTTGACTATGAAATACCTCACCCAAGCTCCTGAAGGAGGTTCAGACTTGCCAAAAGCACAGAAGCAACAGAACCAGAGGCTGACAAATGAAAATTCTGGATCTGTGATCCAAAATAAATATTTCCCTTTTTTAAGTAATTCATGTTAGGTGTTCAGTCACAGTGATAAGAGGGACTATACACACCCTCATACCACCTTCCTCTGCTTCCTGTTTTCCATCTTGAACTCAAAACCAATGTGAAAGTTTCGTATTGAGGAGATACTATTTGCATTTTTTTTTTTTTTTTACTCATTAGTCAGGCACCATTCATCATAGAGAGGTGAATGTAAAGGATTAACAGTTACAGCGTTCTGATTATTAAAGATTGACTGTATGGTATAATGAAAGGGTGAATGTTCATCTTTATACAACAGTCACTCTTTCTACTCACTTTCTGGCTTGTTGGAACTGCTTAGATGAATTGAGACTAATGAAGAGTAAGCTGGAAAAATCCAATGTAGGGTCCAGGAACTGTCCTTATGTGGACTGTTATAATGGAAACAACTGTGACTTCCATGAAATGCACAGTTTAATAGTTATATATATATATATATATATACATATATATTTAATTTAATAATAGTTATATATATATATATATAATTATATTCTGATTATATCACCCAGTAAAATTTGGTGTCAAATTCAACCAGTCAGCAGCTTCTTCCATTTGACTTTGTTCATAAGATGTATAGACTGCCATACATTTAGAGGACAGAGAGCTGGTAAATTCATCTCATCTAGGTGTAAAGATTTGCAAGCCCCATAGAAGAATTGTCCATCTGCACTAGTACAGTGCCAACAAGAAAATCTTGTGCATTAAAATCATTGTGCTTGAGCTGGTTCTGGCTTTGCCTGTCCAAACCCATAACATCTGCTCTGTTTCACAATCTTGCGAAAGCCAGCTGAGGGGAAGTAGGTACATACACAATTGTTACTCTTAATTAAATACTTAGCTTTGCTCAAATAAATACTTTTTAGAACTTCCCTTTGAGAACAACCTTGCTAATATTTTGTTTATTTTTAAACAGAGTCTCTAACAGTCCCTAGTATACTCATATTTACAATTCTCCTGCCTCAGCTCCTGGGTATTAATGCTGGGTTTACAGCTATGTCCCCATACCTGTCTAATCTCCTACTGGCTTAGATTACCTAACTTCAGAAGAATGTGTAAAGTTTTATGTGAGGAAATCTACCACTGCTTGATAAATTTCCACTTTACTTAAGTTATATTTACTTAACAAGTATTTACTGAATTCCTGGTGTATTTCTGTACTTCTGTGCTTAAAGTGAACAAAATAGGGTCTTGTTTTCATTGAACTTATATATTCATATGTGACTGAAGTTAGAAAAAAAATAAGTGTAACTAATTCTATATATCATCTATCTGTCTATCTAACTGTGCATACTTTGTTTTAACAATAGTGATTAGGTGTTCTTAATGCAGGGTAAAACATCAACATGATATGGTTTTCAGGGTGTATGAATAGGGAAATAGTCTTGGGGAGACAATAGGACAATAAACACTTGTATAAGAAGTAACAGCTGGGCAGTAGTAGCACACTCTTTTAATTCCAGCACTTGGGAGGTAGAAGCAGGCGGATCTCAGTGAGTTGAAGGCCAGCTTGGTCTACAAAGCAAGTTCCAGGATAGGCAGGACTACACAGAGGAACCTTGTCTTAAAACAAACAAACAAACAAAAAGGAAGTAACTATGGAAAGGAAGGATAAAGAAGGCTTCCTTATTCTATCCCGAGTATTTAATAAAAACAAACTAACACACACACTCACTTTTCTATAAAATAATTCTGTCATCCAGCATGTGAATAATCACCCTTTCATTAGTTTTTGCTTATAAAAACATGAAGATATGAACTATGGTGCTCAATACAGTAAAATATATTCATAAATGTAAAAGTGTCATTGGAATGCAATAATTTTATGAAATATTACAAGGTTAACAGAACAAATTCCAAATAATTATATCATGTGATCTGATTTTATTGCAACTGGGTGATTTCAATATTTCTCATTTCAATAATCTAGAATGGATGTAATTAAAATAACAAATAGAAAGAGAAGCAACTTTATAATGAATCAACTTCTCTAATGAAGTATGGTTTCTAATGTTGAAAAAGGAACTGATTTGTGGCAAGCTGCACTCTACCAAACTGATGTTTAATGTGAGCGATCTGTAAACCACAAAATAGACAGGTGGTAGTAATAATGTATTGGCACTGCACAGGTTGTTCATGTATGCATGGGTATATTTAGCCTTAGGAGATGACATGCAGTAAAAACCTCTCAGCTGGAGAGTGGCTAGGACATGTTTTAAAAATCTAAATCCCCCAATGTCACCCATCTTCTCCAGCTAATCATGGGAACATCTTGAGAATCAGTATGAACACAGGAAACTTAATTTCTAAATAACAGAGGCATCCTATCTTCTTGTGTGAAAAGCGCTACCAGGCCAATGAGATAAGCTAAGGATAGCACATCAGTGGAACTAGATCTTGAACTGGGTTGAGTGACTGGAGCTCATCTTTGTGTTAGTACAAGTTGGGAGGGAGATGCTAGGGCAGAGAACTCTTGAGTCCAGGCCTTAGGAGGATCAATCAAAGTCTCATCCTACACGACAGCCGTGGCTTGAATACTTTGAACATTCTCAGAGTGCCACAGATATCAATGAAAACAACTGCTACTTGAAAATGTCTCTCACAAAAGATGCCTTAGATGCTGTGGTGGGAGGAGATATTGGAATAGGTGTGCATTAATTAGGCTGACTCGGTTTTTTTCAGTTTGTGGGTGGCTCTTGCACATGCATCCATTCTGGCTGGGAAGATGAAATGAAGCTCAATCTTCAAACAATCCTTTCTGGTTTAGTTTACTTGGATATAGTGGATATAAACACTTGCCCCCTCCCCCCTGACAAGGTAAACAGTAAATGTCAAGCTTGAGAAGATAGATCTATCCTTTTTCCAATAAGAAAGATAGAGTTCATTTTCATGGTTTTCTCCTTCTCTGTATTTATTGTATTCTCCTTCAGTATTACTTCTTTTAAAAATTTTTGCTTTTTTGCCAGGCAGTGGTGGCACACGCCTTTAATCCCAGCACTCAGGAGGCAGAGCCAGGCAGATCTCTGTGAGTTCAAGGCCAGCCTGGGCTACAGAGTGAGATCAGGACAGGCACCAAAATTACACAGAGAAACCCTGTCTCAAAAAAAAAAAAAAACCAAAAAAAAAAATTTTTACTTTTTGTTTACGTGTATGTTTGTTCATGTACGAATTATGCTGTCATTCTGGAGAGCAAGTGCCCACAGAAACCAGAAGAGGGCATCAGATGGCGTGAAACTGGAATTACAGGTAGTTGCGAGCGGCCAGTGTGGGTGCTGGAAACCGAACATAAGTCCTCTGCAAGAGCATCAAGCACACTTAGCTGAGAAGCCATCTCTCTGGCAACAGTGTCCCTTCTTATTTGTTCATCCCAGATACCTTTCTACTCTTTGTTTTCTTCGGTATTCTCCATTTCCCAGGTTATCTTCCTTTTTATTGCTTAATTATAAAGAATTGCATTCTCTTTATGTGTAAACTCTATGATTTTAAATAACTGTCATAGTTGCTTTATTTTCAAACACTGATGATGGAGTTGACATCTCCAGTGGAGTGTCTGGTTGTTGTTGACTGTTTTGGTTACTGGTGGTGGCTTCATCTCCTCTGAGGAGTAGTGGTGATCTGAACACCAAGAGCAGTATTCCCATTAGGAATACCTCAGGGAAAATATCAAAACAAGACATACAACATAGCACACAAATAAATAACAATGTAAAACCCAAAATTATATGAAAAAGGCAAGAATATAATAACTCTAAAAGTTTTCAACACCTCAATAACTAAATTCCATTCTATTCAAATGATTTAAATATGGATGAAGACTTCAAATATTTCATTTTTATAATTATCGGTGAGCTCAAAGAAATTAAAAAAGAAAAAAATGGGTGAAGTAAGATATTCGTTTCATAACTTTAGGTAGCAGGTTCAGCAAGGAAATTATGATCCAAATGTGGCTAAGATATTTTGGATAGGGACAACTTAAAAAATTTAATAGAAGCACTGTGAAAAGAGAGACCAACAATGAAGATGAATCAAGAAGGAAAACAAACAAACAAACAATAAGGTTCTGAGCACAAGCATAAGGAAAACATCCATCTAGACAGAAATGAAGGACACCAAAACAGAAATTATGACCACGAGATTCAGGAACTTGGGGCATGATCAAAAGACAAAATTTAGGATACACAGGGGTTCCTTGGATTTTGAGATACTAGCCAAAGTAAAAGATAACATATTTTGTGGAATTAAAGCTAAAATTTTCCAACCTAGAAACTAAATGGATATTCAACTACAAAAGGCATTACAAAATAAACACTCCTTTCACATTCTAGTTAAAAATATTAAGAGTACAAATGAAAGAATCAATATTTTACATAGTAATAAGAAATTTGTGAAATACAGAAACCTTAAAATTATCTCTGGTTTCTCGGCAGAAACCATAAAATCTAAAACAAAGTTAATAGCATTTTTCAAACAATAAAAGGAAATACCTGCCAAGTAATACTATATCCAGCAAAGCTATTTCTTCAATTTTATTAAGAGACAAAAACCTTACAAGATAATCACAGACAAAATGAATGATTCATGACTACGTCTCTACCATTTCAGAAAATCTTTTTCACAGATGAAGAAACTCACAAACAGGACATCTAAGGAAAAATAAAATTTACAGGAGGTATTGTTAGTTGAGAAGTGAACAAATTAGTAACTAAGTCAAACACAAACTCAACTCAGTAAAAAAGCAAACTTTTAAAATGAATTTGGTAAAGGAACATATATTACAAGACTGGGATCATTACAAGATTTCTCCAGGGAAAAATACAACAAAATTGCAAGAATCATTAAATACTCATTAATAATAACCCATAGGGTAATTAGTCTTAACTATACACTTCAAAGATGTAGGATGGCAATTTCTAATTGTATGGAAGAAACACACCTAACTGGAAAAGACAATCAGAAACTAGAAGTAAAAGGATGGAAAAGTGTGTATCAAGTAGTGGACACTGGAAACAAGCAGGAATAGTTACACACATACCTCCAAAGTAGACAGCAATGAAAATTTTATCAAAATAGATAAGTTATATCACTATGTATTAATAAAATGAATAATGAACCCCAAATATGAAGCAATTGTAAAGATATATGCACTTAACATTTGTGAATTCAATTTCATATAAAAGTATCTGTTGTGTATAAAAGAACAAATAGGAGCAGATACAGTGAAAGTGAGTGGTTACAGCATCCCATTCTCTTAATACCTGTGCCGTTCCAGTAGATATTTCACACTTCAAAGTTCAAGTGCTACATAGACTAAAGAGATGCAAGTGACATTTATGAACTTTCCACCAAAAGAACACACATTCTGTTCAACAACACCTGAAACTTTCTCCAAAATACATCACATCTTATGCTATAACACTAATCTTCACAAATAAAAAGTGTCCTGTATTCTTTCAGAACAGAATAACATCAGAAACAATGAAAAAGAGACACAATATGAATACATAGAAATTTAATAAAGAATGTTTGGATGGCCAAATGGTCTTTGATGAAATAATGGAGGAAACTGAAATATTCCCAGGAGCAAACTTTAAAATGAAATGTATTGAATGATTTCTTTGGTGAA
>CABHPP010102838.1:0-15305 GCA_902168425.1 Peromyscus attwateri | reverse complement strand
TTGGTGTGCCTTCCTGTATACCTACTCCACTTTTAATTTGCATAGTGCCCTTGTGAGACGGCTATTCCTTTTTTACGGAGTAAAGTCAGACTCAAAAGATCCAACTCCTCTGAGATCTTAAGGTTAGTGATGATGAAATCTAATCTGTACTCAGATTGGCCTGTGAACGGGAACTGGTTCAGGGAGGGTCAGTAAGCAGAGAGTAAGACCTGGTTCCCAGCCTTTGGACTCCAGTTCGCCAGCCCTGAGTTCTGTTCGGGGGCCCTTGTTAACTGCCTCCACCGTTCCGTTCACCTCAGCACGGGATAAAGAAAGATGAGCAGTTATGAATTCGTGACTTCACCTTCCGATTGCTGTGAGAAAACACTCTGGCCAGAAACAGCTTAGGGAGGAAAGGGTTTATACCAGGCTCACGCTGGCAGGTAACAATCCCACGTGGCTCCAGCTCCTGGCAACCCTGAAGAACTGCTGCGTGCTGACTCAGGCCCGCAGTGGGCCGGGCCTTCCCATGCGGAATAAGATGTCTCTCACAGTGGCTGTGCAGTTCTTCTGTTGAAGTTTCCCGCTTTCCTGGTGACTCTAGGTTGTGTCCAGTTGAAAAGTAACCAACTCAACTTTCTTTGGACATTTCCCATATGTGCTTATTTAAATGTCTTTATTAACAGATTTTTACAGTCTTCGTATAAATAAGCATTTATTTAGAAGTCAAGCCATATGTGGTGGTCCACGCCTTTAATTCTATCACTTTGAAGGTAGAGAAAGGAAACACAATTAAAGGTCATCTTTGACGGACTAGAGAGTTCCTGGCCAGCCTGGCCTACATGAGAGGCCCTGTCTCAAGAGACAAAAATAAGTAAATAAAGACAAAAGTAATAAGCCAGGCAGCGACCCTCAGGAGTCTGAGGCAAGGGGAGCTGAAGTTCAAGATCAATGGGATATCGAGGCCATTCTTGATCTGATTGGATACATGGAGAGACTGAGAGACATAAGAATTGATGCATAACATGTATCCCATGTTAGCCTTCTAACTCCGTTTATAACCAGGGATGACCTTGAACTCCTAATCTTCCTTCATTCCCTTCCAGGTGCTCGACTCACAGACATGTCCATCATGCCTAGTTATAAATGAGTTTTTGAGGCTGGGAAGACATCCCATTTTGTAAAATGCTTGTCTGACAAGCACAAGTACCAACTTCTTCCCACTCACCAAAAGCTAGGCATGGCGGCATACATTTCCTAGCACAGGTGTGGCAAAGACAAGTGGGTCCCTGAGGCTCCTGGCCACCCAGCCTACCCTACTTCCTAAGTTCCAGGGCAGTTAGAGACCCTGTTTCAAAGAAAAAAATAGAAAGTAGATGGCACTTGAGTAACAACAAGCTTGTACACAGATGCGCGCACACAAACTAAGATAGATAGATAGATGATAGATAGATAGATAGATAGATAGATAATGTCTCAGCTACTCAGGAAGGATGGATATCCTGAACTAAGGACTTTCAGGACCAACCTGAACATCATTTAAAAGAAAGAAAGAGAGAGAGAGAGAGAGAAAGAGAGAAAGAGAGAAAGAAAGAAAGAAAGAAAGAAAGAAAGAAAGAGAAAAAGTCAGGTACATAAAGCAGCAAAATGTTGACCATTTCGAACTGTGTGAAGTTTATTATACAGTACGTTGGGCATTCCATGCGTGTTTCCCGACTTCCCATTGCAAAAAGGGAAGTATTTCAGTCGGAATGCAGAGCCGACCCTTCACTGGCCTCCCGTTCCACGGCCTCTGGTCCCATGGTGTCTCAGGTGAGGCGGTGTGTCTAAGCCAAAGTCGACAGGGCTCGCCTCATTTCTGATGCTCTTTGAAACGCCCTACGTTTTCTAGCCCAGTGTGTTTGTTCATCTGCCAGTTCTACTTCAAAGCCAGAGAGTGTGTTTGCTAAAGTTAGAAGCCCAGTGACTCGCCTTGTGCAAGCTCCATCCCCTGTGACTGGTGACTGTCCCGACTGCAGTTAGCAGGCTCCAAAGTGCCAAAGCCCGTAGTCCCTTCAGCTTCGACGGAGTTGCTGGCTTTTCGTTTTTTAACTAAGCGATTCTGAAACTTCTTAACATTCTTTTCTGAAGACTCACTCATGTGGCACTTAGAAGAGATACTGAGAGCCAGTGTTGCAGAGTAAAGAGGGGGGCTTAGGAGAACAAGGTTTTCAGCTCTTCCTTAATAGCAAGCTTTGCTCATGATTACTCTCCTCAGGTCTTTAATGAGTCTGGAATCCCCACTCTTTCTTCCTCAGGTTTCTGTGAGTCTCACCTCCTCAGTGCATTCTGAAGACAATACACAAGTTAAAGGAACTTGTTTTCGTTTATTCTGCAAATACTGGGGGTGGGGTGTAGTTCTTGGTACAATGCTTGCTTAGCAGGAGGCCCTGGGTTGAATCCTCAGTCAGACACACACACACACACACACACACACACACACACACACACACTAGACATGTATGTGTATATAATATGTGTGGGGTGGGCAGGGGTAGGGGAGGTGGGTTTGTAGAGAGAGAGTGTGTGTTTTCATTTAGTGAATGCTTTCTTTGTACTTTACAATTAGACCAAACGCTAGCGTGCAAAGGTGGAAAAAGGGCCTCTGTTTGCAGTTCTTTACTTGCTTAAAAGAATCCAGTATTATGACTAAAAGACAAACAATAACAAGTGTCAGAGAGGAGGAAACTGGAGCGCCCAGCGTCACTGACAGGGAGTTGGAACTGTGGAGTGCAGCAGGCAGGCGGGCAGTTCTAGAAGTCAAAGAATCATGTGTGACTCAGCAGCTTCCCTGCCAGGGATACAGCCAAGAGAAGTGAAAGTGCATGTCACATGAGAGCTGGCACCGGAGTAGCAGAACAGCGTTATTCAGAAAAGAGGAAAGAAGATGCATGCCCATGGAGGGCAAATCCAGTGTGGCGTAGCCGTAGAAAGAAGTATTACTTGGCACTTCATAAACAAGGAAGAGATCATTTATGGGTGTTAAAGGCATGAGTGAACATGTTAGAAGTATCATGCTTGGAGGGCTGGAGAGATGGTTCAGCGGTTCAATGCTAGTTAGAGGACTAGGGTTCAATTCCCAGAACCCACTTGTTGGCTCACAAACATCCTTAACTCCAGTTCCAGGGGAACCCAACACTCTCTTTCGATCTCTGCTACCACCAAGCTTGGACATGGTGTACATATATACATACGTACAGGCAAAACAGTTGTATGCAGAAAGCATACATTTTTTAAATATATATATATTTTTTTAAGTGTGTGTGTGTGTGCGTGTGTGTGAATGTGCGTGTGTGTGTGTATCACACACACACACACACACACACGCACACACACACGCACACACACCAAGCTTGGGCTACCAAGATGGCTTAGAGGGTGAAGGCACTTGCCACCAAGCCCGACACCCTGAATTGGATCCCAGGCCCCACGTGGCGGAAGGAGAGAACTGACTCCCACAGCTTGTCCTCAGACCTCCACACACGCACTGGCACACATGCACATCCCACTACAGAAACACAATCAATAAAATACACGCTTTACAGAGTTGTTCAACATACTGTGCAATGCAAGAACAGGGGGAAAAGCATACTAAGATGCCCGTTGCCGTGTGTGTTTAGGGGATGGGGGGATGAGAACATCAGCTTGAAAAGTCTGACATTTCAGTCCAGGGTCACTTGTCCCAGTTGCTTCGGAGTGTGATGTCACAGAACATCATGATGGTCCCAGTGAGAGGTTACGGGAGACTATCAACTCAGCCCCCTGGAGGCAAAGTAGGGAGAGGGTATCCCAATATCCTCTTCAAAGGCAAATAACCAGCTTCTCTCCCAGTCGGGTGGTGCTAAGTAACATGAGGGTCTGGTGGGGGGGGGGGGGACGGGGACACAGATCCAAATAATAGCCTGGTGGCAAGGGGATCAGCTACTCAAGCGGCTAAGGCAGGAGAGTCACAAGTTCAGGCCTACTTGAGCTACACAGTCCAAGTCTAGCCTGGGCAACTAGGCCAGACCCCGCCTCAAAATAAAAGTGAAAATGACTGGGAATAAAACCAAGTGGGAGAAAGCATGTCAAGCATGCACAGGGCTCAAAGTTTGACCTCCAAGACCACAAAAAGTAAATTGAAGATCATATAATTCATGAATTATATCCCTTAAAGTTCAAGGTTCAGTAAATTACAGGTATATATGCTGTGGGATGTCTTTCTGTATGCTGTGAATATGTGTTGCTCCCATTGGCTAATAAATAAAGCTGCACTGGCCTATGGCAGGGCAGGATGGAGCCAGGTGGGAAAATCCAAGAGAGACAGTGAGAGAAGAAAGGAGAGTGGGAGGAGACGCCAACCCACCATTCAAGGAGCAACATGCAATGGGACACAGGTAAAGCCACGGAACACGTGGCGATACATAGATTGATAGAAATGGGTTGAGCTAAGTTATAAGAGCTAGCTAGTAAGACGCCTGAGCCATAGGCTATATAATTTGCAATTAATATTAAGGCTCTGTGTAATTATTTTATAAGCAGCTGCAGGACTGCGGGGCCAGGCAGGACCAGAGAAACTTATGACTACATATATATTTTGTACTTAATACATATCCTCTGAAAACATAGGTTAGCAAACACATTCCTGTCTTCGAGTTGGTCAGGGTGTAGAAATTCTGAGTCATTTCTGGGTAGATTCTGTGCATTCGTTTTCGTTTGCTTGTTTTTAACTGGCATTTTTATTTATTGTGCATGTGTCTGTCGTGTGCATGTGTGTGTCTGTGTGTGTTAGTTGTATGTGTACCACTGCATAAGTGGAAGTCAGACAGCCACTTAAAAGAGTCGGTTCTCTCCTTCCACCATGTGAGTCCCGGGGCCCAACCTCTGGGTGTCAGTCTTGGCAACAGGTATATCTACCCACTGAGCATCTCGACAGCCCAGGAAGTTTTTTTAATAAGTACTCCCGGCAACCCTAATATGCAGTCAGAGTTGACAGGTCAAGAGTTCTCTGTGCCCAACAGCCATCACAGGATGTGTGTACTGAAGGAACGTCAAGCCTGGGCACAGCTCGGTGGCAGAGTTATTGCCTAGGAGGTAGAGGGCCACGGCTTCCATTCCAAGCACCAAATAATAGTAATAATAGTAATAATAATAATAATGATGATGATGATGATGATGATGATGATGATAAATGCTGGAGAACACTAATAGAGATGGGTTTCTACACAGAGGGGCTAATGGGAGTGGTAGGGAAGAATCAGTAAAGAGCTTGAAAAGTCAGAATGTCACCAGATGCTCATGGCACCAGGGGCCAGAGAAAGCCTGGCAAACAAGACTAAAGATGTCACAGCGAGGCCCTGCCCTGTCTGTTAGGGACAGTTGCTTGAAAGCCAGTTATTGGTGTTGGCTTATACACTCTGTGAGCAACTCTAACTAGTTTCATTCTCTTTTTAAAATTGTTTTATTTAATTTGTGACAAGGTTTCACATATCCCAGGCCAGCCTTGACCTCATTATGTATCTGAAGATGGCTTTGAATGTCTGATGCACCTGTCTCTGTCTTCCAGTTGCTGGAACTACAGGTGTGCAATCCTACATCTGGTTTTAGGCAGCACTGGGGATCAAGCTCATAGCTTCTTGCATGGTCAACAGGCACTCCACCAACTGAACTCCATCTCCAGCCCCAAGGAAAAGTCCTTTATTTGGGGTTTCTGTTTTCTTAGAGGGCCTGGTGTGTGTGTGGGGGGGTTGAGATAGGTCTCACATAGTCCTGGCCAGCCTCACTATGGAGCAGGGCTTCATATGTAACCAAAGATGACTTTGAACGTCTGATTCTCCTGCTGTATTCTTTCAATGAAAGTATCCATGAAAAGTTTCCATACTTTTGAAAGAGAAAATTGACATAGGTGTGAAATATGGATTTAAGAGAAAGAGAACGGCAGTGTAAAGAGGCAACAGATGGGAAAGTACAGTGAGAGGCTGGGCTGGAGTCAAAAGGAGGACGGTCAACACGAGTCATTTCTGGGCATCGCAGGACTGTATGTATCATTAGCAGTTAGCAGGTGCTCATTAAATACCTGATTAACAAATGTTCCGAAAAGCAGAGCAAGAAGAAGGAGGTATCCATGATGATTCTGAAGCCCCTGGTTTCAGTAACCGGAAATACATGGTGTCCTCCAAGAAGGAGTAAACAGCTTAGCAAGGCACATTAATTGATAAATCTGGATATCTTTAGTAAATCAAAATTTTAGAAACAAAACACAGATGCTATCATGCACTAGCACTTGTGATTATTTATGTAGATGTTTGAGATTCAAAGTCGTGAATACTGCTCTAAAGTACAGTTATCAGCACGACACATAATAAATGATAGTGGAAAACACGAAGGTCTCCTTCAGATTTCTACGTTCCGCTTCACAGCTCTCCTTGTTCTACAGCCAGCCCTCCACTTGCTGTGACCTGCACTGATAGTGAGCTTACCTTGACAGGATGCTTAGAAATGTCAACAACAAACATCTCTTCCTCCTGCCTGAATGCAGAACTGACTGGGAGGGAGACATAAAGCTCAGCTGCTCACTCCTGATCTGTCCTCAGGACAGGGATCTTAATGGTATTTGATTCCTAAAATAAACTGCAGCCATCTGGCCACCAGCAAAGGCCTCCCAAAAGAAAGAATGGGCAGAGTATAGCCTAGGGTAAGCCTCTGCAGACATTGAGAAAAGAGGAATAGAGATCCCTGACTTCTCCTTCCATACTCCTCAGGTGGATGGAGTGTGAAAGGAAAGAAGAATAATCAAGAGTGTCCCTCAGCCAAATGTCCCACTCAGAAACCTGAACTGTAGGGAGTGAGTGGCCCACCAATGATCAGGCCTTTGTAATATGAAGAGCTATGAAGGGAAAGCTTCCATCTTGTACTAATGACTTACTTCCAAGCAGACTGAAGACTCCTGATGCAAATGTGTGCCTTGAAAAATTATAAATTACTAGTGTTAAATGCCAAAATCACAATTTATAGATCTTCTGTGGCTTTGTTTTTCCACAAAATAGAGTCAGTGTTCCCATGGTCTCAACAGAAAAGTTTGGTTTTATAGACAGAGAAGGACAGAAGGAAGAGAAACAGAACAACAGCAGCAAAAATGAATGGCCCTTTCAGTTACTTTCTTTATAACACAGGGGCAGGGAGAGCAATGGGAAATCATTGGCAAGGTGGTATCAGATGACTTAGGGTTAACCTTGCTTATGTAAGAATTAAGGCAGAGGGATCAGGGAAATGCACATTTAAACTGCTTTGAGATTTCATCTTCAATCAGAAGGCCAATATCAATAAAACATTTGACAGCTCATGCTGGCGAGGATCTAGAGCAAGGGGAACACTCATCAGTTGCTAGTGGGTGTACAAACCTGTAGAGCGACTATAGAAATCAGTGTGGAGGTTCCTCAGGAGGCAGAGAATAGATCTACCTCAAGATCCAGCTATACCACTTGTCTTACTTAGGGTTTCTATTGCTGTGAAGAGACAATATGACCGTGGAAACTCTTACAAAGGAAAACATTTAATTGGGGTGTCTTACAGTTAGTTCAGGGGTTCAGTCCATTATCATCATGGTGGGACATGGCAATGTGCAGGCAGACACGGTGCTGGAGAAGTAGCTGAGAGTCCTACATCTTGCAGGCAACAGGAAGTAGACTGAGTGTTATACTGAATGAAGCTTGAGCAAAAGAGACCTCAAAGCTTGCCCCCACAGTGACACACTTCCTCCAACACCTACTTCAACAAGACCACACCTCCTAATAGTGCCACACCCTTGGGGGCCATTTTCTTTCAAACTACCACACCACTCTTGGGCATATACTAAAGGACTCTACATCATACTGCAGACACTTGCTCATCCATGGTCATTGCTGCTTTATTCATATTCGCCAGAAATGGGAAAAGAAAACATAGACATCCATCAACAGATAAGTGGATAGTGAAAATACGGTACATTTACACCATGGAATAGTACTCTGCTGTTAAGACACTCCCATCATGATAAGGCAGATAAACGTGTAAGATGAGTCTCAGCAGCATCGGGGCTCTGGGGTCTTAGAAAGCAATGGGCACTCTTCATAGCTCGTGTGACCTACTGTAGCAGGAAGTGTCACTTTCAAACCGTTTTGTCTCTGTACTGGTCACCCGCTGAAGCAGGGCATTGCCCATTAGTGTCTCTTTGCATAAGGTCCTTTTCTGGATGTGGGCCCACATGTCAGTCAAAATACCGCAGCCTGTGACTAATATGGACTGGAAAGGTATACATGAATACCCCAGGTTCTCTGCCTCTCCTTTGGAATATTCTGTCGGCCAGTGTTCCTGTTGCCCTGCTGCTCACCACTACCCCCACCCCTTTAGTGGGTTTTTCTCTACTCTGTCTCACTTCCCTACTCCCTCCTAGTATTTCATGGGATTAAGTCCATATAAAAAGAAAGGGAAAGTTAAGGGGGCATGAAAAGGGAAGGAGCCTCTCAACAGCTGAGATTCAAGTGTTACACCACAATTAACAAAGCTTGCTGTGGAAGTTGCCTGAATCAAGACATTTTTTAAATTTATTTTTATTGTATGGGCATTGGCATTTTGCCTGCATGTATGTCTGTGTGAGGGTGTCAGATGCCCTGGAACTGGAGTTGCAGACAGTTGTGAGCTGTCATGTGGGTACTGGGAATTGAACTCTGGTCTCTGGAAGAGTGGCCATGTTCTTAACTGATGAGCCATCTCTCCAGCCCCCAAGGCATATTTCTTACGTGTAGAGATGTTTCAAATAAGAATGTTAAAATAGCAATGAACTATGCCTATGACCTAAATGTATATACCTTCAAATATGGCTGTGGTGGTTTGAAAAACAATGACCCCCGATAGGCTTATAGATTTGAATGGTTGGTCACCAGGGACTATTTGAAGGATGAGGAGGTGTGGCCTTGTTAGAGGAAGTGTGTCACTGGGAGTGGGCAAGCCAGTCCCAGTGTCTTTCTGTTCCTGCTGCCTGTGGATCCAGATGTAGAACTCTCGGCTACCATGCCTGCCTGTGTGCCGCCATGCTCCCCATCAAGAGGATAATGGACTAAGCCTCTGAAACAGTAAGAAAGCCCCAATCAAGTGCTTTCCTTTATAGGAGTTATTGTGATAGTTTGAATGTAATTGGCCCCCATAAGCTCATAAGGACTGGCATCATTAGGAGGTTTTGTTGAAGTGGCCTTGTTGGAGGAAGTGTGTCACTTTGGAGACAGGCTTTAAGATCTCATATGTACTCAAACCACACCCAGTGTCCCAGACCACTTCCTGTTGCCTTTGGGTCAAGCTGTAAGGACCTTCTCCAGCACCATGTCTGCCTGCATGCTTCCATGTTGCACCATGTTGCTAATGGACTAAACCTCTGAAAATATGTCACCCCAATTAAATGGTCTTTCTTTATAAGAGTTGTCGTGGTCATGATGTCTCTTCACAGCAATAGAACACTGACAAAGACAATAGCCTTACACCTTTCTAGCTGGAAAGTTTCCATTTTCTAGGAGTCTATCAAGCAAGATTATAAACAATCATATCTAATCTGTACAATGTTAACCGAACGCAGCCTGTGATGGCTAAGCTCAGTTGTCTACAGCTTCACAGCATTTAGAAAGACTGGAAATAAACATCTGAGCATTTGGTGAAAGACTTGCTAGACTGCATTAACTGAGGTGGGAAAGCCCACCCTCTCTGTGGTTGGTACCATTCCGTGCCTTCATCGCTCTCTGCTTCCTGACTGTGGATACCAAGTGGCTGGCTATCTGGGCTTCCTGCCACCACAACTTCCCTGCTGTGACGGAACTGTGAGCCAAGATCAACGCTCCCTCTCTTTAAGTTGCTTTGACAGGGATGTTGTCACAGCATGACCCAATGCGAATGAGTAAACTTTCTTAAAGCATCTTAAGTTTTCTTTTTCTTTCAGGTTTTTTTTTGGGGGGGGGGGTAACTTGACTGTGATTCTCAAGAGTAAGCTCTGTAGATGACAAGCCTGTGTTGTGGGCGGCTGTCTGAGCCATGCCCTGAAGCACTGCCCTTAGTGAGGCAGCTGTAGCTGTTACAACTGCCTGTGACCTTGAGGTAGTGGCCCCTGGGGCAGGGCCACCGGGGGCCTTAAGACTTTGGATGCACATATGCTCTCTCTCTCTCTCTCTCTTGGCTACCTTGTGGTTTTGGATGCTGAGATCTTGGACCAAGCCGTTCAGCTTTCTCGGACCCTACGATAAATCTCCCATGCTTGTGAGTTTACCCCCAAATAAATTCCTCTGATCATTAAATAGACTCCGTGGATTAATCCCATTATCTGGCGCCATCCGGTTCAATTCCCAGGCTGTCTGGTGTCTGATCATGCCAGGATAATAAAATAAATAAAAGGGGCCCATGTGACCTCTCTCCTTTCATTTATTTATTTATTTTTTAGCCTGTCAAGGCTGTGTCACAATATCAAAAAGTTGAACTTTATTCACAGTAAAAAAAAAAAAAAAAGAAAAAAAAAAAAAAAAAAAAAAAAAAAGAAAAGAAAGAAAAGAAAAAGTGTCCTAATCCCTTGTGTGGCCCTCATGACCTACAGTTTTTCCTTATCAACTATAATCCACTGTATGCACATCAAGAACCATCTGATGATCTCATTTTCCAAAAAAAAAAAGTGTGTGTGTATGCAGAATGCCTCTAGCAAGCCTTTGAGATGTAACTTCAGAAGCCACCAAGACACTTGGTGTGACTCTGAGAAGCCCACACTCATGCTCTTGGTGCATACACCTCTCCCTGTGCACTTTTCTTTCATAAGACCCATGGTTAAATCCATCTTTTCTTAATAAAGTCCAACTCTGCTGCAAACTGACTCATGCGGAAATTGTTTTTCATGATGCAGGCAACAGCACAGGCTGCTGCAGACTCCAGTGTGGGACTTCTGTTGGACTATTGCCCCACTGTGTCAATAACAGGATCACCTCCAAAGTAACTGCTTGTATTTCAACCTTTGTCTCAGGGTCTGCTGTCATGGAAAGCCAAACTAAGATACCTGCTGAAAACATCCTTCTAATTTCTGGAACATACATTCCCTATTAAAATCCTGATACCATAAACCCCTGGGCTGTTCAATATGGCAGCACTATCCACATAGGATTTAAAATATTTTATGAAGTTTATTTATTGTGCACGTGTGTGTGCACATGTACTCATAATGCAAGTACATGCATGCATCAACGGCACAAGTATAGGCCAGAGGACAACTTGTGTCTCTCCTTCCATCGTGTGTGGTGGTTTAAAGCAAAATGGCCCCCAAAGAGAGTGGCACTGTTGGGAGGTGTGGTTTTGGTGGAGGAAGTGTGTCACTGTAGAGACAGGCTTTGAGGTCTCATATATGTTCAAGCCATGCCTAGTACCTCAGTTCACTTCCTGTTGCCTGCTAATAAAGATGTAGGACTCTCAGCTCCAGCACCATGTCTGCCTGCATGCTACCATGTCCCACCATGACGATAATGGACTAAGCCTCTGAAACTGTAAGCCACGCAATTAAATGTTTTCCTTTATAAGAGTTGCCATGGTCATGGTGTCTCTTCACAGCAATAGGAACCCTAAGACAATGTGGGTCTCCAGAATTACACTCTGATCGTCAGACTTGGAGGCAACTGCCTTTACCTGCTGAGCTATTTCTCCCACCCCACATAAGGATTTTAAAGACATGAAACATAGCTTGTCCCAACATAGATGTACTGTAAGTATTAAATATGAGATGATTTTAAACCAATAGAGTTTTTGATGAATTTCTTTTTAATAATTTTATGCATATATAAATATATTTTTCAACGTGATATTTTGCTGTTTTGTTCAGACTGTGCTCAATTTATCCCACCATTATAACTGCAAAAACCTATTAATTTTCAAAAGTATTGTAAGTGTTATCTAAAAGTTTCACTGTAAATAGATCATAACTTTCTTAAAAGATTCTACAGTTTGTATACACAATTTTAATTTCTAGTGTATGTAAGATAACATACATAATGCCAAGCAAATCTTTGTTTTCTAAAATTTTATTTATTTTATATCCCAACCACAGCTCCCCTCCCCCCAAATCCACTCCTCCTCTGTATCTGCTCAGCAAGGGGCAGGGCCTCCCATGGGCATCAGCAAAGCATGGCTTATCAAGCTGCCTTAAGACCAAGCACCTCTCCCTTATTCAGGCTTGGCAAGGTAACTCCACATGAGGAATAGGTACTCAAGAGCAGCCAAAGCACCAGAGACAGACCCTGGTCCCCTTGCGAGGACTCTCATAAACAGACCAAGCTACACAACTGTCACATATATGCAGAGGGCCCCAGTAGAGAATGTTTTTAATGTCTCACTAATGATTTTTTTACACTGACTATAGGTTTAAATGACAATATTTAGACACATTTATTTTTTTAAATATCTTACCAAAATTTGGAATTACAGGTTTGGATCATTTTATCTGCATGTATATGTGTGCACCACATGCATGCAGTGCCCATGGAGGGCAGAAGAAGGCATCAGATCCATTGGAGCTTGAGTTACAGATGGTTGTGAACCACCAGTTGGGTGCTGGGAGTTGAACCCTGGTCCTTTGGAAGAGCAACTGATGCTCTTAACCACTAAGTCATCTCTCCAGCTCAGGTGTGGCTCATTTTATATTTTAATAGACCAGTGGATGACCTCTGACACCACTCATTTCACACTCCAGAAGAGTGAACGAAGGTCATGTGACCATGCAAACATCCTTGAATGCTCTTTAACTCGTGTGAAATAATCCTTAGATTTCAAAACTGTGTTATCCATATCAAGTCGCTGTTACACACGGCCCACTAGACCCTACTCAGGGCTACTGGCTTAGTGCATGGAACAGAAGCACACAAAACATCGTTTGGTCCAGTTATTTAGTTACCCTTAAAATATGACAATAATGGAATAATAATATTTACAGTACTGCTAATAAGTAATGAAGGTGTCCTCGGAAGAGGATAAACATGAACAGATGCAGTCCCTGCTTTTGGAAGGCGCAGTCTGGTGGGGACAAATGAGTAAGCAGTAAATCAGAGCGAAATAATACAAGTAATAAAGGAATTACAAATGTGTAAGTGCACCTAGCTATCCAGTCAACAAAGTTGGTTTTTTAAGTATATGATGCCAGTGGAGGTCGAGTATAGTGAATACTGTAATGCTCTGCCCAAAAGTACTAATTCAAACGGGCTTTTCAGGAGCTGACGCAGTGGCTCCGTGGTTAAAGTACTGGCTGCTCTTCCAGAGGACACAGTGTTGATTCCCAGCACCCATGTGCCCTACAACTGTCTGAAACTCCAGTTCCAGTGTTGATTCCCAGCACCCATGTGCCCTACAACTGTCTGAAACTCCAGTTCCAGTGTTGATTCCCAGTACCCACATGCCTTACAACTGTCTGAAACTCCAGTTCCAGGGGGTCCAACAGCCTCTTCTGACCTCTGCCTCTACCAAGAATTCACGTTGTACCCATATACAAACACGCCCCCAAAATAAAAGTAAGTCTTTAAGAAAATAGTAAAATAGACTTTTCAGTGTCACCGTGAAACCCATTACTTTCACACTGACCTAGGAAATTAGTCCAAGTGTCTTTTCTGTAAACAATTTGGCAGAATTTACTAGAGGACTCATTCTTTGAGCCAATCTTTTCACTTTAGGAATTTTAATGATATCAAGGTGAAAAGTCATACACGATAATCACTGTTTGTGAGCACCTAGAGAAGGCTGCTCAGAGGTGGGACTGGAGCCAGATGGAAACAGGAGCCAGTGTGGAGCAGAGGGCTTCCAGCGCAAAGGGCAAGGAGGAAATGAAGCAAGAGAAAAGTGCAGCAGGGTGGGAAGACAGCGAGCGTCCCGGTCCACACCTCCTCTTCCCTGTGTCTCTGGGATCCCCTTCTAGGTAAATTATAATCAAATCCCCCAGGCCCACCCTGGTGCTGAGGACCGAACCGAGGCCCTTCCGCTTTACCACTGGTCCACAGCTGCTCTGCCTGCTTGTTTTTGAGACAGGAGCATCACTGTCCTGCCAAGGCTGACCTAGAACTCCCAATCTCAAGCCACCCTTCTGCCCCAGTCTCCCAGCAGCTGGGTCTACAGGTATACCCCACATGCCCATCTTAACATTCAGATTCTTGTCTTTAGGTTTGGTTTCAAGTACCAAACCACAGAGATAGAAAAATATTCATATAATGAAGTGAAGCCATTAAGCCAATTATGTTCCAGAGTGCATAAAATTAAAGAAAAGTGGAACAAATGCTCCAGAACTTTAACAGAGCACCCTGAGGTTACAGGCAATTAAAACTCAAAGCTAATATAAATCCTTCCAAGTTTTCCAAACTGACCTTCCAAGAAAAAAGGTAAGTCTTGGTTTGGTTTGGTTTGGTTTGGTTTAGTTTGGTTTGCTTTGCTTTTGGTTTTTTGAGACAGGGTTTCTCTGTGTAGTCCTGGCTGTCCTGGAACTTGTTCTGTAGACCAGGCTGGCCTTGAACCCACAGAGATCCACCTGCCTCTGCCTCCTGAGTGCTGGAATTTAAGGCATGAACCACCTCTGCTCAGCAAAAAGTAAGTTTTTTAAAGGAAGTATTGTAATTACTGTAATATAGAAATGAACAAGCAGCAGGCTGAGGATATGGCTCAGTTGGAAGAGTGCTTACTGAGCATGAATGAAGCCCTACAATTTAACCTCAGCACCATATAAACCCAGCATGGTGGACATACTGTAGTCCCGTCACTCAGGACAGGCAGAAGTTTACAGTGATCCTCAGCTGTTGTGTGCTGTTCTGGACTTCATGAGACAGTATCTCAAAACTGTGAATCTTGGAAGTCTATCTTCAAAACACAAAAATTGCTTAAACCATCACTAAAGTTAGTTTTTCCAGCAATACATAGAAAGTGAAGTACCAATATTCACAGGAGACATGTTAAAAAAAAAAATCAAGTTACCAAAGAAGTAAATTCAGGTTAGAATCATGTTTCAAGCCAAATGTTATGTCATACACACTAATCATTTGCCAAAACATGGTTTTTATTACCCTTGTTTATTTGGTGTGGGTGAAAACATGCAAGCACACACATTACCCTTGTTTATTTGGTGTAGGTGAGAGCATACAAGCACATATGTGCACATACAGTGGTGATGTAGCACAAATCTTAAAAGGGCTTATTAATAAAAACAAACCTGGAGCCAGGTATTGGGGTGAATGCTGGAAGATCAGAGAAGCAGAACAAGTCACAGCCACCTCACCTTGCCAGTTCCTCAG
>CABHPP010102837.1:24582-46904 GCA_902168425.1 Peromyscus attwateri | reverse complement strand
TTGTTTGTTTTGTTTGAGTTTGCTGTGAGATGGTCTGTATGACAAATTGCTCTGATTGGTCAATAAATAAAACACTGATTGGCCAGTGGCCAGGCAGGAAGTATAGGCAGGACAAGGAGGAGAAGAATTCTGGGAAGTGGAAGGCTGAGGCAGAGACACTGCCAGCCGCTGCCATGATAAGCAGCATGTGAAGACACCGGTAAGCTATGAGCCACGTGGCAAGGTATAGATTTATAGAAATGGATTAATTTAAGATATAAGAACTAGATAGCTAGAAGCCTGAGCCATTAGGCCAAACAGTTTAAATAATATAAGCATCTGCATGTTTATTTTATAAGTGGGCTGTCAGACTGCCAGGATTGGTGGGAGCTGGAGAGAAATTCTCCATCTCCAAATGGTGACCAATGTGGGGCAGGAATTTCTACTTAAAACCTGAGAAAGTGTAAAAAGAAGATTCTAAAACGGAGCTAAAACAGCTTCCTAGTTGTCTCTCTCAAGTTAGCCGCAGCCTGTGGGCTTGAGCTACTGTATGGTGGGTTCCTGGCGTGTGTGTTTGACCAGCAGTATGGTGGGAATGAGGCATCTGCAAGTGGCACATTAAGCTGCTTGGTAGATTTAGCCTTTGCTAGTACAAAACAAAAAAAAGAGATTTTTGGGCTAAACGCTGTTTTGGTATAAGCATAGACCCACGAAGGCTCCCAGAGCTGGTGGTAAACGTATCACTGCCATGTTGGGAAGCTGAGGTGGGCGGAGCCAGCAGCCATAGCGCCGTTTCAGTCTTGGAATGCGGCAGTTTAAAGCAATAGGCTCAAGGTAATATAAAAAATAAGCCACGTAAAGATGGCTACCACACAGAAAATCTGGATTATGTTCTCTTTGATATTCATAACTGAAGAAAAACATTTGATTACAAAAGCTGTTGAGTTATGCCAAAATGTATATTTTAAAGGTACCTTGACTTCAAAATTTGGATGTAAGGATATGTTGCTTTGGAAAGGAGGCCTGCTTTTTTTTTTTCCACAGAAAGCCAGAGGCTATGGATTTGTTCCAGATAAAGATACATTGGGTTTGACCAGCCAAGACCCCCTGAAAGGTCTCTGATGACACCATGGCCCAGATGATCCAACATCCAGAACTGTTTCAAGGCAACTGGCTCAGACGATACACCCTCACGGACTACTCCATAATCCTAAAATTTTCTTTGTGTCCTCATAAGATACAGTGCCCCCCTCCAACAGGAAGTAGTAAGAAAAGCTACGCCCAAATTCCCAAATATACCAAGCTGGCTTTGGAGATGTGTAAAAGTTAAAACCTTCTTCTTTAAAAAAAAAAAAAAAAAAAAAAAGAAAGAAAGAAAGAAAGAAAGAAAGAAAGAAAGAAAGAAAGGGGGAAGTGCTGTAGGATGGTCTGTATGTCAAATTGCTCTGATTGTTCAATAAATAAAACATTGATTGGCCAGTGACTAGGCAGGAAGTATAGGCGGGACAAGGAGGTGAAGAATTCTGGGAAGTGGAAGGCTGAAGCAGAGACACTGCCAGCCGCCGCCATGATAAGCAGCATGTGAAGACACCGGTAAGCCATGAGCCACGTGGCAAGGTATAGATTTATAGAAATGGATTAATTTAAGATGTAAGAACTAGATAGCTAGAAGCCTGAGCCATTAGGCCAAACAGTTTAAATAATATAAGCGTCTGCATGTTTATTTTATAAGTGGGCTGTCGGACTGCCGGGATTGGCGGGAGCTGGAGAGAAATTCTCCAGCTACAGAGTTTTTAAAAGAAAGCCTTTCTCTGTAGCCCAGCCTTTTTACTCCCTCTGTACCCAGCTGGCTGGGCACTCATGGGCAACCTCCTATTTCAGTCTTTCAAGAGCTGAGATGTATTATGAGTCATCGTCAATGCTCCCCTTTGTAAATGTAAATGCAATCTTCTGGACTTTGGAGGTACAACTGTGAAAAATTAAATACGGTATCTTCACTCAATGGTCTTGTGAACCAGGAAGACTGATAATAATAAAATGATGAATACCAAAAGAAAAGAGAAAAAGTTCTTAATGATGTCAGGTACTGCAAAAAGAGCAATAAAGCCATGAGAAAGAATTTTAAAATATAAACTGCATCTACTTTAACAATTTCAGGGGAAAATTCCTAGAGGATGAATATTTTACTTCAGATTTGAAGTATGAGAAAAAGCCACATTTATTTTATAAATAATTGAGTGGCTTTTTCTGCACAGGAAAGTTAATAAGTTAGCAGCTAAAATAGTTCAGAAATATTTCCAAAAGATTTCAGTGAGATATATGTGTTAGAATCCCAAAATAGATCTCAATTGCTATTTAATTTTTGTAGGTTTGGCAGTTTCAAGGAGTATTGAACTGCAAGTCCCATCAAGGGTAGACTCATTATTAATTTTGCTTCTCTGTTACTAGCTTGGAGCTAATTCGCAGTACTGAAGCATGGGGGTCACTTCTAACAATTGAACTCATCAGCATTTCCTCATTAGTAGCCAGTTTTAATGTAATTTGTCCCTAGTATTTTAAATATAGATGATATTTTCCTGCTTCTGACCAGCATGCTCATCTAAGTGGCTTAAGATATTTTACTGAGTGAGAAATCTAAGCTCATTTTAAAATCACATCAGTCCTTTTGAATATGTTATTTTAGTAAACTATTCTTTAATTCTGTCATACACATCCTCAAAGCAGTCAAATGTGTTAGACACTAAAGCCTCTACTGCTTAATAGAAAATTGCTTAAATGATAGTTTGCCTTTCCCTGGAAACTGGGATGTGGAGAATTTTTAATGAAGTAGGTCTATCTTCATTTCAGAATCATTTTTAGCAAGAAAAGTTGGTTTCAGTGTCTATGAAGGAGTTTCAAGAATTTTTCAGTTCTTTAACATAAATGCAGACAACTAAAAACAATGAGAACATGATTGTCTGATTTTAATCTAAAATTATATTTTATCATGAAATAGTGAAGAAAATTTTTGATGAGAAATGAAGTCTGATAATTTATTTTTGTGTTGAGCTAACATATTTTAATCTCTAAATGCACACACACACACACATAAATAGTTGGCTCTTCTAAAAGGTAGTCACTTCAAAGTGACACAGTGTACTGTGCAATTTCATCAATCTGTATGTAAATCTATAGAGGATATCACAGTTCAAGTCTGACATGTCACAGGAACTCGTGGACAGAGTAATGTCCTTACTAACACAAAATAGCAGAAGCATAGGTGCAAACAATTGTACCTTTGTTAGTGCTTCATGTCTGCTGGATGGCTTACATCAGTTCTGCGAAGCGCTTCACGTATTTGCATATTTTATAGTTACTTAAAAATCAGATGGGGGCTAGAGAGATGGCTCAGCTGGTAAAATCCTTACCCTTCAAGTCCGCCAATCTGAATTCAATCTCCAAAAGTTACAAAAATGCTGGAAGTGATGGTTTCCATCTTCAGTGTCAGCATTCCTAGAGTGAGATGGGAAGCAGAGGCAAGAGGAAAGGCTAAAGTGTGCTTATTCCGGTAGAAACAGGAGAGAACCTGCCCCCCCAAATTTTGCTTCTGTGGCTCAAGGAGCATGATGGACAAGGGGATGGAAGGATTTTAAGAGCCAGAATGCTAGGCAGTCAACTGTAAAACAGTCTTTCCTAGCAATGACTGTGTAAACAAGAGCAGAATGATGGCAATATTCATTTGCCTGCTAAAGTGGAAGGGGAAAAATTTCACAGGACCCCTACCCTAGACAAAACCTTATAGAAAGCTGAAGAAGGAAAAATAGCCACAATGAACACTTCTTATTGGCTGTCCCGTGCAAAATAGTCAGCCCTGAAGTCAAGCATGCACAAAAACCGACTCAGCAGGTTGTATTCACATTTATGCACACACAAACACATACATACAATCAAGGGGAAAGTGATGAACAATTTGAGAGTATGTGGAGAGATACAGGGGTGGGGTTCAAGAAAGGGTAGCAAGGAGGGGCTAGAGGGAAATTGAAGTAATAAGTACTGTTGTTGATCATCCTGCTTACCTCCTTTCTTTCTTCTGCTACCAAATGCTTGACGAAAAGCAAATTAGAGATTGAAGGTGTGTTCACTTCACTTACTCTACTTGCATGACATCATTTACTTCCATTAGGGAAGGGATGCAGTCTACTGCAGCGTGAAGAAGGTGGTTCCATCACACACTCAGTCAGGAAGCAGAAAGAGGACTAGGAAAGGGAACTAGAATCAGCCTTTGAGGCCGGCTCCCAGAGACTCAGTTCCTCCATTAAGGCCATGAATTACATTTCAAACACATGAGGGTCATTTATGTATGTATGCAAAGACAGAAGAGAGACTTATAGGCAAAATTAGCAGATATGTGGTCAAATTTATTGTGATTTTATTTATTGTGATTTGTTTAGGAAGAATGTTGATACTCTGAATGATCATTGGTAGCATGATTATTAGGATTTTGAAGACAAATCAGGAAGAAATAAAAAATTCTATAACTGGAAAACTGAGGTATTCATGTTGTCCTCTGTTTTCCATTAAGTAAATAAAAAACATCTCTGTGTAATAAAACTGACATAATGGATTAAAGAAGGTAGATGATTAGTGCCTCAAGATTTATGAAAAGTAGACCAATGAGTTCTCTAAACCATATTGTTTATTATTATTATTATTATTATTATTATTATTATTAATTACTACTTGACTGTGTGCTGAAGAAAGCTAGTTACCTGGATGCTAATGGTGTTTAGAAACTCGTAGGAAAGGCCTGCCCACTCCAGCCAAAGGACTAGTAAAGAGTAATCCCATAAAATATAAAATTTTAGACAATAAATATTTTATAGCCAAACACCAAAGAAAATCATAGCCCCATCCCCCTCCTATCAGCAGTGGAATTCTAGAACCCCACTTCAGCAGGAGCATAAAAAGGCGCCCAAAGCATCTGGTGTTGTCAGGTGTCCATCTCTGCTGGGGACTGCAAACTTGTCAACCTTTGTCAGTGGAGAAAAGTGGGCTCCATGCACAAGCTTCTACCCTCAAGACGTACCTTGTCTCTGGTTCTGGACAGGAAACCCCAGTGAGAACAGTAATCATGTGCCACTGTCATTCCAAGCCTGCCGTTATCAAAGCATCTCATCTGGGAAGTCCCACCTCCCACACAGCCATTAGTGCTGAGAATTGTCTTCACATCAGTCACATGAACTTGCAGCTGCTGTGATGCAGCTGGCAGAAGTCTGAAGCCCACATCACCTGCCTGTTCCTTTCTCAGGGATCTGAGAAATTCACAATGGCCTTTAGATTATTGCAATAGCTTTGGGGGAAGCATTGGATAAACTATGAAACAATACATAGATGACAAAACACTTAAAAGGTGGAAATTTACTAGTCCTTAATGTCCTCAAAATCCCAAAGCTTATGACTTTTTAAAATCAGATAAAGAGCCGGTTGTGGTGGCACACACTGGTAGGATTTGCTGAAGGAGGTGGAGGCAGGAGGATCATGAGTTCGAGGCCAGCCTCGGCTAAAATCAAATAAAGAAACCTGACCTGATATTCAATCCATCCTGACGATGAAGTGAAAAATAAATGAAAGGAGGTATTCTTTTTCTGAGACTCGCATTTCAGAATGACACGTTTCTCTTAAAGACATACTTGCACTGACAACTGGCTGATGAGAGATGCAGCAAGTTCCAGCATGCATTTCTGTGTGAATTTGTTAGGCTAGTCTACACCCGAGTTGATAAAGTTTGGAAGAAAAATTGTAGCAAAGTCGACTTAGAATGGATTAAGGATCTGAAGCCATTAGAATTATAGTAGTGTGGTATTATGTAATATACCTTCAAAATATAGTCATAAATATAAAGGATAATTTTAGCTTGATGGAAAGAAAGTAAATCAGATAAATATTTCATATGTAAACATTTATTCTGGTAGCATAACAAGCAGGACTGACAGGATTACATCAGGTGGTAAGCATATTCTGACCTTAACCCAGAATGTTTCAGGGGTACAGTATAGCCAGCAAGCCCAGGAGAGTCTGAGCTTACTCGATGCTTTCTGTGTTACTCAGCACATGCACTCCTGACCGCAGTGTGAGGCAATCAGACATTGTAGAAGGACAGGCCCACAGGGTCAAGGAAATTGGGTCAGACCAGTTGCCAAGGCATGCACATAATGTACTTCCTTATGAGCCAACCCGGAGTCTGCCTGAAGGCCTGTCAACAGGTGCTGTCAGAGTTCCTGGTCACTGCCAGAGGTCCTGATCATGTGGAGTCTGCCTAAGGGCCTAGCAACAGGCACTGTCAGAGTTCCTAGTTGCTGTCAGAGTTCTTGATCATGTCCAGCCAATGAGGTATGACCATGCAGACTGGGTGCTGGGAGGGGTTATATAAGGCCTTCCCTGTTATAGAATAAAGGAGTTCGTTATTTGCCTTCAGTGGACCCTCGGTGTCTGTGCCATTGACGCTGCACCTTCTCACCCCCTCCCCTGAGGGAGCCATTAGGATTCAACAAGACGTGAATTATGTAGGACTAGAGTTTAGGAGACTAATCTAGTTTGATCTACATAAATCCTAAACTTAGGGTGGTTGAATGAGAGTACAAACTACTACCCACCTTGCTAAAGGATAGCACATTTATGGGCCTTTGAATTATAAGACAGCACTGAATCATTAAGATCTGACTACAGCAAGCTAAAGACAATTATTTCCCAACAGTGTTCAAACAAATAATTCAAATACATAATGTAGAATACTAGTTAATTAGCAGCCTCACGGATATCTGACATAAAAAGAACTATTTATATTTGATATATTTGGTGAGTTTCTGAGTAACCATAGACCTAGAAAACAATCTTCACCATCAAGGACACACAAATATGAATTATGTCATACTATCTCCATCATCATTATCATTCTCATCAAAATTAACGTTTATATTAACACTATGTTTCTAGAAAATTTTAAAATCATGAAACAAAATTGTTGGACTTAAGCTGAACTAGCACATAGAATATTAAGAAGTACCTTGAATAATCATATATTGACCATCATCTACTCATTTACCTCTACTAAATTCTGTAGTTTATTGACATTCCCACTTCATTATCTGATTTTTTCCTATGAATTTGACTATAAAAGTGTCTACATTTAAGTGATTTCAGAAGTTATTAGTCATCTCTTCTGACTTCTTTCACTTAGCTCTAGATGTTCTCCAGATTCATTCAAGTTGTCACAGAATGGAGCATTTCTTCTCCCTTAGAAGAAAATAACACCCAATCGTTTTTATTATACCAATTTTTTACTAACTAGTCATCTTTTCATGGATGGTAATGTAATTTTCGTATCTTAATTGTGAATATTTCTCCAGAGATTATAGGGAGCCAGGCATTACTTCAATATACTAATTAAAATTCATTTTACCTAATGTACTGGGTGGTTTTATGTGTCACCTTGACACAAGCTAGAGTCATCAGAAGAAGGAGCCTCAACTGAGGAAATGCCTCCTTGAGATTGAGCTATAAAGCATTTTCTCATTTGGTGATCAATGGGAGAGGGTGCAGCTCATGGTGAGTGGTGCCTTACCAGGGCTGCTGATTCCTGGTTCTGTAAGAATGTAGTTTGAACAAGTCATGGGAAACACACCAGTGAGAAGCACTCCTCCATGGCCTCTGCATCAGCTCCTGCCTCTGGGATCTTGCCCTGTTTGAGTTCCTGTCCTAACTTCTATCAGTCATGAACAGCAATGCTGAAGTGTAAGCCTAATAAACCATTTCCTCCCCAAATTGCTTTTTGATCATGATGTTTCATTGTAGAAAACTAAGACAACTAAACTCTCAGAAAGGAGATTACTGAATTTTTTATTTTTGCTGTTGTTTTGTTTATTGATGTAGAGCTCAGTAGCCCAGATCCATGAATTACCATGAAATCTGATTTTTCCCACCACCTAAGTGATGGGATTGTGGGGTTTCTGTGATCACCACAGCCAACAGAGTGTTGATTCGGGAGAGACAAGAGTGAAGTCTGATTCAACATGACTCAGTAGCTGGTGTTAGTTCAAACCTCAAGAATCTGACACTGAGTAGTTTATTCCAAGCATATTTAAACACAGCTTAATTAAAAAAAAAATTTACTGGTGACAATTGACTGAATCCTATGTGTACAACAAAGCTTAAGAGATAACTACATTGAAAATCCTATAAAGTATAAGTAACAACTTCCATAAAGATGTGTTCTACAGATTAACTGGAAAAGTAGACTCAAGGTAATCAAAGTAGGTAATAAAGGTTTGTGGGAGGATAGCAGCATAGACTGACTGAAATAAAATTAAGTCTTGGGGAGCCAGTGTGACCTGGCCATGCAGATACCACAGAGGTCACAAGGCTATTAATCACATCCACTCACAGCCTTCTGGATGGAAAACACATTATCCATCTCTTTCTTTGAAGAGACAACCCAGTGTGTTTAACATGCATGCTTTTCTTAATGCTTATCTCTGAGCACTAGTACCTACTTGCTTCCTACATGGAATAAGAGGTATGAAACACAATGCCAACCTAATTATTTCTGTGGGTTTTTAAAGTCTTTTTTGGTACTGTTTTCTATGATGCTAAGATATTCTACATCACTGTTTTTTTTTTTCTTCAGTATCATCTCCTCATGTTTTCAAAGGAAGGATGAAGTGCTTTAAAACAAATATAGTGCCTGTGTGTGCATGCCAACTTTGTAGGTCAGAGGACAACTTTGTGGAGTCAATCCTCTTCTTTCACCTTTATCTGCTCTCCAGTGATCAAATTCAGGTAGTCAGGCTTGTGTAGTGAGGAATATTGGTAGCTGAGCCCATCTCCATTTTTTTAACTCATTATCTCCCTAACTATGTATGGGTTATAAAATGTACCATTGACTTTTGAACTTTCTTTTACTTGATGATCAATGATATTAAACACTCTTTCATACTCATTTGGCCTTTTGAATGACTTTTTGGAGAAATAACTATTAAATTATATGTCCATTTTTATCCACTGAGTTATTTGTACTTCTTTGATATTCAAAATGGGAATTCCTTATATATTGTGAACATTTTTAGATAAATTTTTAGACAGGAAATTCCAGAAAATATAGCACATTATTTATTTATTTATTGAATATATAATACATTAGTAGATACATTGATAATCTATTTTGTTTTGAGGCATCATGGGTGTTTTTAACTTTGAAATATTTTAAGGAAAAAATTATCAATATTGCTTGGCTTGCAAATGTAACAAATGCATACAATCTTTCATATAGGTAAGTGTGGATATTTCAGGATAATGCAAACTTTCAAAAAAGCCATTTTTAAGTAGCGAAAATATTTGAACACCTTCTACCTACAGAATTAAAAAGATAAACTAGTATTGAATTTTATTAAATAACATAAAAATCTCTACACAGCAAGGCAAGGCAAATCAGGTGAATTAGCAACAGTATGTAAGTAATTCTTTCCCTCTATCTAAAGCATATATCCTAAATTTAAAGCCCAAAGTATGCTCTGATATTCTTTGAGAGTAAGTTATTACTGTAGGACCTTCAACAAAAAGCAAGTGTAGACAGGTATATGTAAAAGGCAGCTTCTGAACATGTATGCTAAACCTGTGTCACACAGCCAGGAATTTATCTTTCTATTTGCTATGGTTTTTCAAAACAAAACTAAACATTCATGTCCAAGATCCCTCAAAAAAGAACCTGATATTTACATGATTGCTGGATTTTTCTACACAGAATTCCATGTCACCCTGACTCAGTCTTAACCTTCATTAAAAGTTATAATGGACAAAATGAGGTGGAAGTATGTTTCCTGTCTGCTCAAGATACATTGCTGTAGATTTGTTGTGTGGTTTTCCTTTCCCTTCATTAAAAATTAGCTGATATGATGATATGGTAGTATACATAAGTGACCCTAAAATTTCCATCAGGGAACTCTTGAAACTTATAAACATTTTCATCAAAGTTTCTGGATACAAGATTAACTGAAAAAAAATCAGTAGCCCTCCTATATACAAATGACAAATGGAATAGGAGAGAAATCAAGTAAACAACACTTTCACAATAGCTTCAAATAATATAAAATACTTGGGGTAATTTAACCAAACAAGAGAAAGCTTGTGTGATAAAAATGTCAAGTCTTTGAAAATTAAAAAAAGATGTAAGAAGATGAAAAGATCTCCCAAGCTCATGCATCAGGAGGACAAAAAGTAAAAATGACCATTTTCCTAAAAGCAGTCTACAGATTCAATGCAATCCTCATCAAATTCCAAAACAAGTCTTTACAGGCCTTGAAAGGATAATTATCAACTTCATATGGAAAAACAAAAATCCAGCATAGCTAAAACAATGCTGAACAATAAAAAAAAAATATAAAATCCTCTGGAGGCCCCACCATTCCAGATTTCAAGTTGTACTACAATGATGTAGTAATAAAAGCCTCATGATATTGGCATACAAACCGACACATTGATCAATGGAATTAAATTGAAGACCAGACATTAATACACACAACTTTGGATACCTGAATTTTGATAAAGAACTTAGAAATACATACTGGCAAAAAGACAGCATCTTTAATGAATGGTGCTCATTGAACTGAATGTCTACATGTAGAAGAATGGAAATAGATCCATATTTATCACCCTGCACAAAACTCAAGTCCAAAGGGAACATAAATCCAAATATACTGAACCTGATAAAAGAGAAAGGAGGGAATAGCCTTGAATGCATTAGCACAAGAGACAACTTTCTGAATAGAGCACCAATAGCAGAGGCATTAAATTCAACAGTTAATACAACCTCATAAAATTGAAAAGCTTCTGTAAGGCAAAGGCCACTGGCAATTGGACAATGTAGCAGCCTACTGAATGGGAAAACAATTTTTACTAACTCCACATCCTATAGAGGATTAATATCCAAAATATATAAAGAACTCAAGAAATAAGATATAAAAAATTCAAATAATCCAATAAAAAAGGGGGAACAGATCTAAACAGAGAATTCTCAATAAAGGAATCTCACTTAAAGAATCACTTAAAGAAATATTCAATATCCTTTTCTGCTGTGGATGATTGATTGATAAATAAAGTGCTAATTGGCCAGTAGCCAGGCAGGAAGCATAGGCAGGACAAGGAGAGAGGAGAATTCTGGGAAGTGGAAGGCTGAGATACTGCCAGCCGCCATGAGGAGAAGCATGATGTAAGATACCGGTAAGCCATGAGCTATGTGGCAAGGTATAGATTTATAGAAATGGGTTAATTTAAGATATAATAACAGATAGCAAGAAGCCTGCTATGGCCATACAGTTTATAAGTAATATAAGTCTCTGTGTGTTTACTTGGGGGATTCAAGTAGGAGAGATTTGTTCTGACTGCCAGCAGGCCAAGACAGAGGAAAACTACAGTTACACTTTTCCATGAAAGAAGTGGGACTCAAAACGACTTGGAGATTCCATTTTACACCTGTCAGAATGGCTAAGACGGATAACACAAATGAAAACTGATGCTGGTGAGGATGTGGAGCAAGGGAAACACTCTTCCATTGCTGATGGGAATGCAAACTTGTACAGCCACTATGGAAATCAATATGCCAGTTTCCTTAGAAAGCTGGGAATTGATCTACCTCAATACCCAGTCATACTACTCTTTAGTATACATCCAAAGGACATTCCTCTCTACCACAAGCACACTTTCTCAACCATGTTTATTGTGCCTTTATTCATAATAGCTAGAAACTAGAAACAACCTAGACATCAACAACAGAATAATGGATAAAGAAAAGGTAGCACATTTACACAGTGGGAGTAGTACTCAACTTTTTAAAAAAATCATGAAATTTTCAGGCAAATGGATAGAATTAGGAAAAAATCATTGTGACTGAAATAACTCAGACCCAGAAATACAAATATGTTATGAATTCACTTACAAGGGGAGATTAGCCATTAAATAAATGTTAACTAAGCTACAATCTGTAGACCTAGAGAGGCTAGGTAACAATGAGGCATAACAATGAGGCAGGGGATACACAGGGATCTCCCTGTGAGAAGGAAATAGAATAAATTTTATGAACAGATTGGGAGTGGGTGGGGGTAGATGAAGGATCAGGTGGGCAGGGAAGTGGGGTAGAGGTAGAGAGTGCTAGGAAAAGCTGCTGTGGGATGTTCTCTATGCTGTGAATGTGTTGTTCTGATCAGTTAATAAATAAAGTGCTGATTGGCCAGTAGCCAGGAAGGAAGTATAGACAGGACAAAGAGAGAGGAGAATGCTAGGAACAGGAAGGCTGACTCAGGAGACTCTGCTGGCTGCAGGGCGTCAGGAGCTGAACAGAATCAGGAAAACTTTAGCTACAAATGGTGCCAGAACATGGGGCAAGAATTTCCACCTAAAACCTGAGAAAGAAGATTCTAAAAAGGAGCTAAAAACAGCTTCCTAGCTGTCTCTCTGAAGTTAGCCACAGCTTGTCGGCTTGAGCTACTATATGGCTGGTTTCTGGCTTGTGAGCTTGACCAGCAGTATGGTGGGAATGAGGCACCTGCAAGGGGCACATTAAGTGTGGTGGATTTAGCCTTTGCTAGTACAAAAAAAAAGTTTTTTTGGGCTACACACTGCTTTGATAGAGGCATAGACCCACTGCCTCCAGCTGTGAGCTTGGTTCCTCCTAAGCTGGGGGTAAACATGTTGGGAAACTGAGTTGGGCAGAGCCACCAGCCAAAGCTGCTATTTTAGCCCTGGTAATGCTACACCTTAAAGCAATAGTTACACAATGAGACAGATTCAGATGGAACAAGACTTTAAATGGTTTACAATGTGTGTAAAAATGTACAAAGGTTTGGAAGAAAAAAAGTAATATATACAGTTATATAAAGAAATTGATTGTTTTAAAAAATAAAGTCTTTAAAGAAAATGTAAAAATAATATAAAAAGTAAGCCACATAAAGATGGATATCACATAGAGAATCTGGATTGTGTTGTCTTTGGGATTTTTAACTGCAGGAAGACATTTGATTGTAAAGACTGCTCAGTTAAACCAATATGTATATTTTAAAGGTATCTTGATTTCAAAATTTGGATCTAAGGATATGTTGCTTTAGAAAGAAGGCTCTGCTTTTGTTTCCACAGAAAGCAAGGGGCTATGGATTTCTTCCAGATTAAGATACATCATGCATGTTTGACCAGCCAAGACCCCCTGAAAGTTCTCCGATGACACCATGGCCCCGATGATCCAACATCCAGAATGATTTCAAGGCAACTGACTCAGACAACACAGCCTCATGGACTACCCTATAATCCTAAAATTTTCTTTATGTCTCAATAAGAATACAGCACCCTCATCCAGCAGGAAGTAGTATGAGAAGCTACGCCCAAATTCCCAAATATACCAAGCTGGCTTTGGAGATAGAATTGGCTCACTCCTTCTCTAAATCCAAGAACATTGCTAAAAACAAAGTTGAGAGATTTTTCTGTCCCATATCAGAAGAGCCCTCTGGTGTGGGACAGAGAAAAAACAATATTTAAAGAAGGTTGATTATAAATACAATCTCCTTCTAAAGAAGAAAAGGGGATAGTATAGATAATGATAGGATGAAAGGGTAGATTAATGAACCTACTTTTAAGGAGCAACAACTTGTTTGAAATGTTTTACATTGCTATGGATTTTAGTTTATTGATACAAGTTTAAAGTTAATTTTGTTATACTGTGTGTATATTTCTACTCTTGTTTAAGGTATTATGTTTGTGCAGCTCATTTGAAATTATAATGAATAATTAAGACATAGATTAATAATTAGTCATCTATGATAATCACACTTGTAGTCATATTAGTTAAGTTTTCTAGGTATACATAGATATAATTCAATTAGGTACGTAATCTTAAAAACACTTCAAAGACCTACAGAATATGGCATTTAAAATGTTTTAAAAAGTTAGACTTTCTGGACAGTGAGACTTGTTTGCTCCTGGCAGCACCGATTTACTTCAGAGAGGAGGATGGGCATCGAAGACACTCCATATGGAGTTTATCTTCACCTTGGCAAAAATAGCCCTTTGGGCAAGGAACTGTTCTTGCCTGGACTGCTTGAAAAAAATGTATCAACTGGACATGCAGGACCCATAGGAAGGTGACCACTAAACTTCGCTTGGCAAAATGGTCCTTCAGGTTCCTGCTTTGCAGAGTAAACTGCTAGACATTCTACAGGACACAGAGATAAGTGACTGAGAGACTCTAGGCCTGTGGGCTGAAGACAGATGCCCCAACTTTACAGAGGAACTTTGGATGACTATCCAGGTTGCTAGCTGTCTCTGTCTACTCTCGCAAGACTCCTGAAAGTTGCTTGCGTCCATCTCCCATTTCTCAGGTAGTATTATATCCTTCTGAGGTCTTTGATGTTGTTGAAGACTAGATAGTTATAATTTCCTTAGTTATGATAAAAGATAAGTTAGATATAAAACTTTAGACTCACAAATATAGGACAGATAGGATATCTTCTTTAATTTTGCCAAATACAAATAGACTAGATATTATAACTGTAATTCTTGCTTGGTAATTGTTTTGTTATATGTAATTTTACTATGTTAAAGTTAAAACCTTCCTTTTTGAAAAAAGAAAAGGGGAAGTGCTGTGGGATGTTCTCTATGCTGTGAATGTGTTGCTCTGATTGGTTAATAAATAAAGTGCTGATTGGCCAGTAGCCACGCAGGAAGTATAGGCGGGACCAAGTGAGAGGAGAATGCTGGGAACAGGAAGGCTGAGTGAGGAGACGATGCAAGCCCCCGCCATGAGAAGCAGATGTTAACATACCAGTAAGCCACGAGCGACGTGGCAACTTATAGATTCATAGAAATGGGTTTATTTCAGATGTAAGATCTAGATAGCCTGCCACAGCCATACAGTTAATAAGTAATATAAGCTTTTGTGTGATTATTTTATAAGTGGGCTGCAGGACTGTGTGGGCTTGGTGGGACCCAGAGAGAAACTCTCCAGCTACAAAAAGCAGATGGAATGGGGGGGTATTTGGGGAGTACTGAGGAAACCTAGTGTAATAGAAACTTCCTGAAATATATGAAGGTGGGGTCTGCTAGTAATGGCAGATACAGTGTCTCAACTGGCCATCTCCTGTAGCCAGGCAAGAGTTCAGGTGGGTCTAGGTTACATTTAATTTAGCTCTTGACTAAACAGATACCATGGGAATCTTCAAACAACCCAGGCTCTTATTAAGACAAAAGGTTGCTCTCTATAATCTGACAGTAGTGCCACATGCTGAGGACAATACTTACATTTACTCATTGAATATGGAAAAGTGGAGATGGTGATGACATGGAGTCCTCACTCATATATTCTAGTCTCTGCTGAAGGCTAGCAAAAGAGAAACTAAGACACCAACCCTGTTACAATGCCTTTAACCTACAACTTTTCCTGCCTACAAAAGATGCTAGGGCAATGGCGGCACAGAACTTGGACCAGCCAACCATTGTTTGATTTGACATAAAGCCCACTCCATGAGAGGAAACTTATTGTGGACATTGCTTGGGTAAAAAAGAACCAGAGACATAGGGTAAAACCAAACACCACTGGTCAAGAAAAACCAATAACATGACTCCTAAAGATATTCTGCTATACTCATAGATCAGTGCCTTATCCAGTCATCATCAGGGAAGCTTCCTCTGGCAGCAGAGGTGAACAGAAGTAAAGACTCACAGCCAGACCTTATCCTTAGAAAGTCTAAATTAGAATTTTCCATCAAATTCCTCCAATTAGAGCTCAGGAATCCTGAGGAAGAGAAGGCAGAAAGATTAAGAGCCAAGGGGATAAAGGATACCAGAAGAACAAGGTTCTCTGAATCAAGTAAGCAAAGTGCATATGAGCTCATAGAGACTGAAACAGCAAGCACAGGTCTTACACATGACTGTATCAGGTCCTCTGCATATATATTATAGCTACTAGCTTAATATTTTTATGGGAGTCCTGAATGAGTTTGAATGAGTAGAATGAGTTTGTCTCTGACCCTTGTGCCTACCCTTGGATCTCTTCCTCCTGTTAGGTTGCCATGACCAACTTTGAGAGAATAGTTTTTGCTTTTTCTTATTATATTTTACTTTGTCATGTTTGGTTTTTTTATCTGTTATAATCCTGTTCTTTTCTAAGCAGAAACAGAAAGCGAGTGGCTATGGAGGGTATAGTAGGTGGAGGGGTAGGAATAGAGGGAATGGAAACTATAAACAAGAGATAGTATATGGGATAGGAATTATTTTAAATAAAATAAAATAAGTTCACTGATGTTTGCCTTTATTACTCCATCACAAATGGGGAGGCATTCTAATCTAGTTGCTTCATTCAAAGCACAGGCATGTAGCTCAGGTCTCAAGTAAGAACAATACCTAAGGAATTGGTTTTCATGTGGACCTCAGGAAATTGCTACCACTCTTAAATAACAGTGCACAGGACACCTGCTAAACCTCTCTTTGGCTCCAGCTGTGGAGTGATTACCAGTTACTACACCTAATATTAGGGTTTCAAATTGTTCTGGTCTACTGGAACCTCTCCATTTCACTTGTGCTACATGGTGGCTCAAGTTACTCTCGTGAAGAAAAGCATGAAACTGCATGAGATTAAGCATCCTAAATCTCAGAGTTCCAAGTTCCCTTTCTGAAATGTCCAGGTGTTCTTAGAACATCACCGTGCAAGGTCAACAACAGGTAATTAAGTACACTCAGAATGTGCTTAATTGTTCCGCATATTCTTTTAGAGTCTCATTTTGCTAAAGTATATTTATTGGTTAAAAAATAGAATATATAGGTAATTGGAGGATATCTCAGTGAATGAAGCACTGTCTGCTCTTCCAGAGTATCTGAGTTCAAGTCCCTACATCCACAAAGTAGCTTACAACACTCCACTTAAGATGATATACTCCTTTGGCATAGATATCAGTTTTTCACATGGTATGCATACATACAAGCATATAGGCAAAACAGTCATAAAAATAAAATTCAACATTAAAAAATAGGATATACACATATATATTGTATATAGTGTATGTGCATGCACACGCAGGTGTGTGTTACAAAGAACATTCAAGGCAGGTGTTCTATTATTGAACGACATACATATCCAGTGTCATAATCTTTATTCTACATTGTTTGGTCAACCTTGACTCAAAATTCTTGCATAAATATTAAAACTTCCATATCTTGGCTCAATACTGATCACCTACGGCCAGAAACATGTGCAGTTTGATGAATATCACTGTTATAAAAACCACAACCACAATGTGGTTACAGACCTTTCTTAAAATTTAGCTGAGATTCAAGGATTAAATTAAAGTCTGAAAATAATTGTACTGACAGGGCTCTTATATTATAGATGACAAATATAAACAGTATAGTTCTTTAAATTATATTTGACCAAGTTTTTGAACCATTAAAAGCTGGCAAATCTTGTCTGCCTCCAACCTTTGAGATTTAATAACAACTTGTCTGTTGAATTAGCTTGTGCAGTGAACATATCTGAAAGGTGACAGTTATGCAAAGGAATGCAGAACATACAGTGATGTTTTCATAAACAAGCACCTACTGTGACCAAATTTGTCAATTATTTTTGATGTTTCAGAGGCAATCAGCCTCCAACACTTAGTCTTATGAGGTTAGGTTTCTCATGGCTTTCTTTCCCAAAGCTGTACTCACTGGCTTCTCTGATAGTCACTTGGGAACTGACTATGCCCTGGAGCTATTCTTAATTGTAACTAAAATCCTCAAACACACAAGACAATATCTTTTCACACTTACAGTAAATTACTTCAGACATGGAATTCTCTAGACATCACCAGCTAAAAGAGTGTGCCATATAGAAGAGTCAATGCACAGTCAATGCACAGGTGTAATTTGAGCTCCAAAGTATCACAGTTCACACAATGCTTCAATGAGTCAGAGTTAAGTGACATAAGGTCTCCTCTTTACATTTCTAGAATCCACCACAGTGGACATTGTGTTCACTGACATGTGTGCATTAGAGCCAAGATGAACAGAGAAGGAAAGGGAGGCTTTTGTAAGGACCCTCTGGTGACTGTAGGGGGCACATCTATGGGAACATATTTGTAGGAGCCCGAGTGTCAATGAAGTCACGAGTTATACATTTCTATGTTTTCAAAGAGAAGACATGGATTCCATGGGTTTCCATCCATGCCCACATATGAGTATCGAAGGATTAAATTATGTTTGCTTAAGTAATGAGTTCATCAGATACAGGGTTTTGCACATATTTTTCTCAAGTGGAAGAAGAAAGAGCTAGACATTATGTAATAAGTTAGAGCTTTTTAAATTAAATAAATATACAGGCTTGCAGCATTGAAATTCTACTAAAAGAATTGTTTCAAACCATATAAGGTTTTACTCAAGGAGCTGAAATCTTTAAAGTGATAAAATCCAATTTTGGAATGATTTACCTTTCTTTCCAGAGAGCAGTCAAATACTATGCAAGAGAAGCTGAAATTGCTGACATTTATTCCAGGTTAATTTTATATATGCATTAGAAACACCCCTAAAAATATTTTATTACAAGTATGATGAACTCAACATTCCCAAACTATCACTGCTTAGAATATCCTTGAATCAATCCAGTAGTGTTGAAAAGGAAGTTGCATTATTTTCTCAGTTTCAGTAGAATAATGATGACCAAGAAAAAATCTCCATGTTTTCTGGTAGCCAGGTAATTTTTAAAAGGTCTGTAGCTAACATATTTAGGCTTCATAGTGGTACTATGAGATGGAAACTTTAACACAAATATTCCTTCATTTCCTAATATATGTTTTAAACATGTACTTCAGTTCCTAAATAGGCTATTGCACTTGTGCAAATGCATGCACACACACACACACACACACACACACACACACACACTCACAGAGACACATTCAATAGTATAGCCACTTTGTGAAGCCACTTGGTGATGGAAATTTTGGTATATTGTACATGCAATTAGTTAAATTATCTACAATCAGTACTGTGATGTTTTGATAGTTCAATTTCAATAGTCCTTATTTTAATTCACTTCTAAATATATTTTACCAAGTAATAATACAATAATAAATAAATTAATAAATAATAAAATACCAATATACAGAATAAAAGTAATCTGTTCAGTTAAATAGAAACCTGGAACAGAATGCTCCTGCTTCCTTAACCAGTACTTCTGGCCAGAAGAGGCATAGGAGGCAACTCACCTTCACACAAAGAGCATGCAGAGCATTGCTTCAGAATTAGTATAGAGGAAACAGTATTTCTGGGTTTTAGATGAACTGCTATATGGTATTCTAGGCTTAGGCTCTAAAGTGAGTGCAGGGACCACAGTAAACTGATATAAAGAAGAAAGACAGTGGTCAGATAGCATGTTCTTATTGAGCTGAATTCTTTAACACTTGTCAACATAGTTAAGAGACAGTTGACATGTTCATTTATACCACATTAACATCTGTTGGCATAGTCCCCAGGAAAATAAAACTCAGTGTGTGGAACTAGGTGATTATATGTGACAATGTAGCAAATATGTGTCAGTTTGAGTCATTGTCCTGGAAATTCTTTTTCATTGTGTTTAGTTGAAACAGATTATCAAACTATTCTTGGGGGATTCTATATTTTTGTATGAAAGTTATTTCCAACTGAGATAAAATAATTCGTGACTTAAAATACCAAAAAAAAAAAAAGAAAGAAAAGAAGACTGAAGTCAGATACACAAAGCATATCCGAGTCAACGAAGCTGCAGGGCTCTACTTTAAGTTCATATGTTCATACACATTCATTTTTATGTTCATACACACTAGGGGTATATGGTGCTTCACAATTTTGCCCCTTTGCTCATTTGTATTCCATTCCCAGAGCAGGAGTGAGATATTGTTTCATGTTTTACCATTTTTTCTGTCACAGAAATTGTTCAGTGGTTTCTGATCTTGGCACCAGTCAACTAAAGTGTCTTTATACATGATAAAGCTTTGGTAACAAACAATTTCAATGTCAATGGAAAAGTGAGGGATCTAGAGTTGTATTGTCATTTGTAGAGTTATTTGGTTTCCATTGCATGTTTAAATTTACAAATATTTATTAGCACCAGTAGACCTCATCAAGGAATATAGGTAAACAGATGCGTTCATATACATATTCAGTCATTTACCTTGGAATATTACAGAGATATACTGAATTGGACATGACTAGACAATGTTGTAGTGATTTATTTTACCTTACACATACACACAAGCAAACATGTACTGATAAACAGATACAATTTTGCATGTAAAATTGGTAATAGTTGATTTGGAAATATTTAAACATTAACTTATAGCTTCTGGAATTTATTGATCAAGGCAACATGACAAACAACAGGACTATTCAATGTCTCATGGAGAAATGATGCAAATAGGCAAAATTCAAATGTATGAATATTCAAACAGAAAAATTAAAACTATAAATAAAATAGGTCTTCGGTTTTTAGTGAGAAAATAGTATGGAAGAATTTGAAGAGCAAAACTTCAGTTAAAGCATGTATATAGTTTTCCTGTAAGTGTTGCCTGTGAACAAATGAACCTTCTGTGCTCCAAACTGTACCTGCCACTTACTTGACCAAAAAGTACTGTGTGGTATCTATGTGAATATGTTCTAAGTCTAAATGCTGTTCAGCCTGTGTTTTTCCCCTTCTATCAAAAGGTTGGGCAGTGCCCACATAGAGGCATTTGTATCCACCCATCTTTTGATCTTTGAAAATTCTGTGGACAACTACAGTGATAATGAACCATGGGCAAGAAACACTTTATTGTATATAAAAGTAATTTTGATATTATTAACTATATATTAATGAAACAGTCTATACTGTTAAGGAATCTTTATACCAATTTCCTATTCACACATATGGGATGTATATTAGATAGGGCTCTTGTGCCTGAAGAGATCATCATCCTACAGATTGGTTATAGCAATATTTACTCAGCTGTCACCAGAAAAGTATGGTAAAGTAGCAACATGCATGGTTTTCTGGTCATGTCATGGGTGGGATGGAATCACAAACATTCTTTAAAATTACATTTAAATGGATATATAAATTGTTCAATATAGATCAAGAAATGTATGCAGTGCAGTGGAAACAATACTAAACATAGCATAATCCACACACCACATACACACATGCAAGTATTAAGACAGAATTTGAATACAGGAATGTAGTGAGATAGTCTAAGAAAAAGTATTCTTATTCTTAAAAGTAGAAAATAAATCTCTTTATAATTCCAGTTTTATGTACTAAATGTCATGGTGACATAATTTTAAGATTTATGAAAAGAATTTAATCTGGGGAGATTACACCAATAATGAAATCCCCTTTCTTATATTTTTGTGAAGTAAATGTCATTGGAAATAAGTTCAACGTAACCTTTACTTGAAGTTGCAGTGATGACACTACATTAAAATTTCCACAAAATCGTTGTTGGCAGAGGAACTTGTGTGGGTGTGCAGTCACTGATCAGTCCTTGGGAACCTCCACACTCTTGGATGGTATTTGTGTTTCATTTTCCATGCAGCTGGTTGCTCATCCTTTTGTTTCAATGAGTATTACTTCCGTTGTTTAGTGCAACCATTGGAAAGCATCACGGATAAAGCACTTAGACTCAGTGAGGAAGTCTCTGCTCTGCAGTTGTCATAAAGCCAATGAGCACAACCTTTAGCATCTCATTAACTCTCTGGCATTCCAGTCAGTCATTTCATCTGAGAATTTTGGACAAGTTCAGGCCAAAATAAAAAGAAAACAAATCAAAATAAACAACTAATGTTCTATATCTGTTCACTTAATAACAGAATGAAACAAAGCAGAAACAAAAAGTGTGAAATTCTCCCAAAGTTTATCAGAATGCAAAAGCAACAGCTTTAATTTTCTTTCCTGCCTATGGGGAATGCATTAGGTGATTGGTCATTAGAACCTGGCTGTTTTCTTTTATAGTGAGTTATAGCCAGCATCATTATCTCTTGCATTCATCACCATAAACATGAAAATCTCCAATGGAAAGTATCTCCTTAAGTCAGTTTGGAAACCCTGCTTTTTGCTGTTCACAAAGACTTCATTATATAAAATCCTGTCCAGCATCTTGGAGTGTATAAAAATAAGATTAATACTAAACATGAAATATTAATATGATGAGATATAAGTACACAGGATGATCCAAGATGATCTAAATTGGAACTCATATTTTCTTTTTTTTTTTTTTTTTAATTTTTTTTTTTTTTTTTTCCATTTTAATTCAATTTTCATTTTAACCCATAAATCCCCCCCTTTACCC
>CABHPP010102837.1:0-24182 GCA_902168425.1 Peromyscus attwateri | reverse complement strand
CTCTCTCTCTCTCTCTCTCTCTCTCTCTCTCTCTCTCTCAAGAGATCAAGTAAGGTAAGGTCTCAATTCTTTTTGTTGTTAACATTTTCTTCTAGACATGTTGATACTTACACTAAAATGGTTGCTAATGATATTTGCTTATACTGTTCTGATGCAGAACACAAGTATTTATTTCATATATAGTTCTTTTTTTTGAGGAAGTATTTTTCTCTGTAGCCTGAGCTAACCTGAAACTCCTTGTGTTGTAGGCCAGGCTGACCTAAAAGACACACTGCCCTACTATCTTAAGCTCCAGAGAGATATGACCTATGTACATAGATTATCTGTAATGCAAACCAACTAAAGCTCTGTCCTACCCCCCTACCCCCCTACCACCATCTTTATTTTCCATGATCACAGTGTTACTGCTCTTCTATGACATCAATTTTTCTAGAGCAGCCTAAGACACACCCTATCCAGAAGTAAAGTGAAATCATAAAAATAGTTGAGAGGAAAAAATAACATATACTGTAAGACTCAAACCTATTTTCCAGAGCAGGGGTGGGGGGGGGGCTTCAGAAGAAAAGATTTTTCTTATCAGGAGGTACTAATTATAGACAGTTCACTGTAGAATGAACCTAACTGATATTTAATACACATGGGAGGAAAATCAGTTGATCCAGTTTGCCTAGAGTATTTGAGGTGAAACACATGGTAAACCTGAATTGACAGGAACTGTGTGGGAAAGCACCTTAAATATTATTTAATAATTTGAACTTAATCCCACTGCAAATTGGGAGGTTGTAGTAGAGTTTTATTCAAAGTATGGAAAATATAGCTTGTTTCTTTCTTTTACAATAAAGAGTGATATCATGTTAGGGTGAAAAAAACATTACAAATTAAACATAGAAGTAACTGAAGAAAGAAGTGAACACAATAGAAGACTAAAATTTGGAAGAGGAGATAAATATTCAAAGATTTTTATATATGATATGGAATGAAAACAACCTTAGAATTAGACAACATGCAGTTCCATAAGGAAAACTTAACAAGAGGTTCTCCCCAAAGTGGAACTTGAAGGTTCCGATGATGGAGGAAGCCTTTGACAGATGATGGACCACATGTCTGTCAGAACCAACATGTCTGTCAGAACCAAAATGTGTGTTGGCTCTGGTGGACAAGCGTGTATCCTCATTCTAAGAGTATTTGTCCATCATAAATAATTTTTTTCACATAATAGTTCACAAAATTTCACATAAAATGTTATTTTCACATATGTAGATCTAATTGCAAGATTTCAGCACTTGTTTAAATAAAGATATATGAGAAAATTACAATCATTCAGATTGTGAGCTTTCTGACAATGAATCAGACTTTGTAGTAACACGTATGGCTAACCTACATTTAGTGTGTGCACACACTATTATAGAGGGCTTTTTTTTTCTTTTCACATTACCATGTCCTTTTCTAAAAGAGCAAGTCAGTATAGGTCTCCTGATAACCTGGTGCATTTGGAGTTGTCGAGTAAGATTAGGATAGGAAATAATACATAAACAAAATTCATCCTTGTTTGACAACACTTGTGGTCAGGTTTTTATATGAAGTAAATCCAAATTTTGTTGTTCCAAAGGAGAGCCAACACTTACACTGATGCTTTCATTTTCCACTTAATTATTGAATAAATATGGTTAAATGACCAAATGTACTCCAAAAAAACTCAAATTGTAGGGTCATAGTCACAGTGAAAATACAAATGTTTTACCTAGAGAATTCCCCTTAGCAATAAAGAAAGTTAATTAATAGTCTATTATATAATGTATGAATGAATCCACTTCCTTTTTAAATGCAACTTAAGCTCTAGGGTATACTTTATGTAACTAAGTGGGAAAGAATTGAAATGAATCCCTGAAACTTAAAACATAATAGCATGGTTTCTTTTCTTTTCTTTCTTTTTTTTTGTTTGTTTTTTGGTTTTTCGAGACAGGGTTTCTCGAGACAGGGTTTCCCTGTGTAGTTTTGCACCTTTCCTGGAGCTCGCTCTGTAGACCAGGCTGGCCTAGAACTCACAAAGATCCGCCTGGCTCTGCCTCCCGAGTGCTGGGATTAAAGGCGTGTGCCACTACCGCCCGGCATAATGGCATGGTTTTATCAGTGTGGGGAGTATAGATATAAAACTCCTTTGGCATTACCTATAATAATCATTTACTTTTTTGTAATGCTATCTATACTCAGAGACATTAATTTAAAAAATTACCATTTTTAAGCAGGGCGGTGGTGGCGCACGACTTTAATCGTAGCAATCAGGAGGCAGAGCCAGGTAGATCTCTCTGAGATCCAAGACAGGCACCAAAACTACACAAAGGAACCCTGTCTCAAAACAACAATAACAACAACAACAAAAACAAAAACAAACAAACAAACAAACAAAAAAATTTAGCCTTTCACTTACAAGCCCTAACCGAATTATTTTTCTTATATAAGAAATATTACAATTAATCATTATATTTGTATGAAAACAACGTTTTTAGTGTATAATCATCTTTAATGATAGGAAGTCTTTATCTTCAAGGAGGTAAGACTGCTGCCAGAATCATTCGGAATACTCAAAGCCTGCCCACTCAGGCAAAGAAACCTCAGTCTTGTTCCATCTCTACTATAACTACTGCATTATTCCCGTTTTGGAGTTAAAACTGTCTTCAAAACTTCCCAATCTGGATAAGTGAGCTCTCTACCACCCGCAAGCCTAACACTTGGAAAGTATCATCCAGGAGGATTATCATGAGTTTGGAGTCAATTGATACATATATTGAGTTCCAGCTATCCTAAACTACCCAGTAAAAATCTTATTTTAAAAAATTAAAAACAAACAAAAGTATGCACAGTAAGCAAAGCCTGTCCTTTCTGTCCTTATATGTCCCAGAACCTCCAGGACTGCTCTACAGTGATCCTTCACTGAACCTACACAGAAGTCACCAATGGAAAAGATGTTGTGGGATAAAGTTTTCAGCTGTTGTATGTTTTCAAATGACATGGACATGGAAAAAGATCTGCACTAGACAACATTTGGTTCCCAGTATTAGCCTGCTAGTACTTGGAGGGTGAGCTACCAAAGCCCATGCTGCAACAATCCCAAATGCTGTTTCACACATTAAACCTACTGCTTAATGTTGCCTGTTCCTCAGGCAATATATTTTACACATTATTAAGGACATCATTTCTTAGCAGTCATTTCTTGCCAAAGACTTTAAAAACCAAAGCCATAAAATAAACCTTTCACAACAAATCTAACACAATGAAAGTGTCCAAAAGATGTGTGTTTTCCCAGAGAAGATGGACTGTTTTGACAAATAAGGTGAAATAATTAGGAAAAACCCATGTCTAATACAATAAATGTCTGAAGTATAAAACTATAAAACCCTGTTCAATTACTTTGAGTTATATATAGTAGTTGTAGTTAAACACTAATTAAGTATATCTGCATTGACTTTACTGAGACATCAGAAATGTTTATAATGTGGAAAAAGTTTCATGAAAACGTTGATAAATACTGTCCTTGATTTTGTAGTTTTCTTTTATGCTATGTACAACACATTTGAAAGCTGGTGCTGGGAATGTACCCAAACACAATGGTTCCTATCTTGTTAAGTTAAAGTAAAAACAAAGACAGATGGAAGTGTAAGCAAAGAAGGCCGAGGAAGTACAGATATTATTTCCAGTGCGGTGACCTCCTTGAAGAGGCGATGCAGTAGAATCTCATCTGTGGAAACAATATTGATATTAGGACTCTATTCCCAAGCATGCACAGTTTTGAACGGTGAGTTCCTGAACATGATCATTTTAGAGTAATAATTTGAGAAGAAAAAGCAGTACACACATTTTTTTTAACTTACTTTATATGGCAGAGCATATGTTTACAAGGCTACAATTTTGAACAGGAATGCCTCTGGGTATGTTCAGATTGTATCATAGAAATTTAGCGCAAAATAAAGGAGAAGGCACTTTGAAGGAGTACTATATGGAAGTCTGACCCTCCATGTGCCTGCCTTGCTTGGTAGCTAATAGCAGACAGTCTCTGTGAATCTAGCTATTCAGAATGGATAACCGTGAAGCCCAATGTATGTGATTTAGGACACTAAGCTCTGGAAGGGGACATTTTAATTTTAAGTGACTTGGGGACTATAAGCAAAGACATATTAAGGAAAGATGTATTCATTCCTGTGATTTTCACTATGACTAACAAAATGTGTTAAGCTTGATTAGCAATGCAAGCATTACCTCATATGGCAATATGTTCAAAGTAAGACATATGCCAGCCATGGTAAATTTGCCATTTGTTTATCAGATTCTATTGGCCCCACCTGTTTGTAATGGCTGTCTTGCCTCTGTTTTATTATTTTCAGGTTTGTAAGATGGCTATTAGCCAAAGTATGACCCTTAACCCTCTTTTTCACATCTACTGTGAAACAAAGGTTTCTTTTCTAGCCTTAAGAAAGATGCTAATTATTCATATGTGACAAGCCATATAGGGTATATACCTACCTATAAGTAGTGACATTAATCTTGGGGATATCCTCTGTTAGGTCCTGATTCAACTTATAACACTCTGTACATCAATTACAGACAAGCATATTTACTTAGACTAATCAGAACACTATGAAATCTATGTTCTTTTAAAAGGAAATAACAAGTATCATACAAGTGATTTCAGAATTAATCTTATTTCTTTACATCAAACAAAACCTTCTTAAAATGGTGCAGGTGAAAATAAACAGATTTTATGAAACTTTCAAGGAGTTATACACTGTTAGCAATTACCTTTGTTGCTCATTCAATACATATGGGAGGATGCATAGAGACTGTGACAATATGAAGTTTACTAGAACGTTGTAGCCTTCAACACACATAGTCAAGTAGGGGGGCCAAAAATGTGAACCACACAGCTATGTACAGATTAACACCTTTGATTCAAGTTGTTCTGTTTTGTTTTGGTAAACTCATTGCAAAGACTTCAGTCTGCATATTTGTCTTCACCATTTTTCACTTGATCCTAATTACAGAACATTCATTGAATACTCAATTTCATAAAAGTCATCACCTTAATCTATCTTCTAGTAGCATGGCCTGAGGTAGACTAAAGAAGTTGGATTGAGAACACTGCCAAGAAAGAATGGATGAAAGACTCTCCTTATGTTTGAAGTAGGTTTTTTTGTTTTCAGTTATTTAACCATGTGGTTGATCAGGATTGCAACAGCAACAATAAAGCTTGTATGCTAGTAGAAAATCAGATGAGCAAAAGCCACATTCACTCAGCTAATGATGATGTTAGCCTACTTAGTTTACGTTCTCCATGCTTAAGAGTTATTTATGCTTGTTAACCAGAAGCCATAGTGACATTTCACTAATTAAATCCTTTCCTTCAGCTATCTTAGGTTCTGTTCCTGTAACTTACTATGGATTGCTTTCCAAAAAGCACACAGCTACACTTACACATATGTCAGGGCATTCATACAGATGGTAAGATAGTGGAATGACCTTTTATAGACCATGAGTCATGGGGGGAGTCTGTGTCTTACTGAGGTATTCCTATTCCAGGAGATTTCAGCTATGGTTGAATTCAAAAGATCATGCTTGGGAAAATGACTATAACCACTTCATCTCTATGTACTGATATCCTTAATAAGTCCAAAGGAAAAAAATGAATTTCTAAATGCATATGGCTCTTATATGTGGGATAAAATGTGAACCTATATTTAAAAAGGAAGGGGTTTTCCTAAGTTCCTGTCACTTTATGGCACTGTGAGATGTTCTGTATGCTGTGAATGTGTTGTTCTGATTGGTTGATAAATAAAAAGCTGATTGGCCAGTAGCCAGGCAGGAAGTATAGGCAGGATAAACAGACAAAGAGAATTCTGGGAAGAGAAAGGCTGAGTCAGGCAGACAGCCTACTGTCTAGGGAGCAGCATGTAATGGCACACAGGTAAAGTCATGGAACACGTGGCAACATATAGATTAACAGAAATGGGCTGAGTTTAAATGTAAGAGCTAGTCAGTGGTAGGCCTGAGCTAACGGCTGAGCAGTTTTAATTAATATAAGCCTCTGTGTGTTTACTTGGGTCTGAGCAGATGTGGACTGGGTGGGACACAGAAAAATTTCAGCTACAAACACTTGGGGGACTTGAGTGGGAGAGATTTGTCCTGACCGTGAGAAGGCTGGGACATAGGAAATCTTCTGGCTACATTGTGGAATGACTGTTAAAGTAGCTACAGAAATAAAATAAATAATTCCTTGTATCTACCCACAAGGTGATATATTATTTCCTGGGCCCACATACCTGGGGGCATATCAAGAGAGCCTATTATGATATATCTGTGTGCATAATTCTGGACTAGCCCTCTCCCAACTCCACCATGGACAATAAGACACTTTGGAGAAAAGATGTTCCCTCAGTATGTGCTCCTGAGAGAACCGAATGAGCTGAGTTTCTGGCTAAAACACTGGCATTATGTAAATGAATCTTTTATTTGACTATGAACAACTAGTGAGCATCTTTAAGTAATTCACCACACCCCAACACATGTGTTCTTCAATTTGTAAACACAATTTCTTTTTACAGATGTCCTGTCATAGCTCTGATTCAATTACCACTTAAGACACACGATTGACATTGAAAATTGGATCTGAAACTCTCACCCATATATCTATTTATGTTTTGAAGATAATTAACCCATACAGCTGATTTTTATTTAAGTTTATTTTACTTTTAAAAAAAAATGGTCTCTCTAGGAATGAAACAACACTCTGAACTGATCAGTCAGCTAAAGTGGTATAGCAATATGGAGAACAAACTCCAATGTGATAATGTTCAATGGTGCTGAACAAACTAAGAAAATTCATCTTCTGCCTGCAGGTCAGTATTTTAATCCTTCTCCTGAAGGAATGGGAGAGGAGAATATATTTACCAGTAAACAGTTTTGACTTTGTTAATATCTGAACCAATTCATTTAAAGTTTTCATTTCAAGGAGACCTAACAAATTACAAATTTCAAGAGTTAAAATTGGAATTATTATATACATTTGTCATATGAATATATATTTCTACATGTACATTAAAATGATTTAATGTTGTAATAACAACACTCTGGTGCTCATAACTTTTTATTAGTGACTTGAAAAATATGTGTATATTGTCATATCTACCCATGTTTAGAACACTGTATTTCTCCATCTTTCATGTTCTCAGAAGAGAAAACCAACCTACTGTGACCTTTTCAGTATTCTGTAATTTGATTTGCTTTCTATGACACCTCTCCTAACTTACCATGCCTGAACCTGTGATTGGAACAGCCAGTCAAGATGGTGAACACTGAAAAGGTCAGTACTGTCCTATGCAAATTTCCAAGAGAAGTGATATTTCCATGTGGGTATATGCTTTTCATGACAATTGGCGTAAGAAAAATGTGGGCAAGAATATATTCATCTTATAGGAGCAAAAGAAAGGAAAGTGTTACAGTGATTAGAAATATATATGTATAATGTGTATGTATTACTTTTAATGTTAGAGAAACATTGCTTATCAAAACAGTTCAACAACAGCTATGAAACTCTAGAAGAGAACAGGATCAGATAATTGTCTCAATTTTTTTGAAATTTTCTCAAAGCTGGCCCCTTATGACATATTTTCTCTAAAATACCTCACCTCATGATATTCCTCAAGCAGGCACCAACTGTGGGCTAGGTATGCAAATGCCCAAGGCTTATGGGAGACTTCCACAACTACCATACAATGCTTATCTGCAATCTTATGGCAAAATAAGGAAGTGATATGCCTTTCTCCGATATCTTGGAACCATCAGGAAACCTAAAATAATATCTCATACACAAAAAAATGTTGGTCAATAGCAGTGCATGAAATTTATTTTTATATTTTTGTCTGTTCTTTGATGAAAACCTTCTCTGTGAACATTTTTGTTTCAGGTGTTCATAGCACCTGAAAGCATAGTAGACCCTGTGTTGGTGAAGAGTCACTAGAAGGCGACAGGACAAAAACTAACTTGTTCTTGATTTATTTCTTAATTTCCTATGTTTTTCCTTGGGAGGGAAAGCAGGATGAGAAGCAGCGTCACTGCTGGACCCGTAGACTATTCTCTTGCTTCTGTCTTTATGGTGTTGGAACTACAGAGTGACCATGTATGTCCCACATGCAAGTGAGCCATTGGCTGTGCCCACCTCTGATCAGAATATAGGTTGGCGGAGAGCAGTCTAAGGGAAATCTCCATCCCAAACTGCTCATCTACAAGGCTAGACTGTTCTAGGAGCTCAAGATTCACACTAAGGAACCGTTTCAGAAAATAAAAACAAGAAGATAATCAAACACACATTACTGAGTATTCTCCATGTACAGTAAAAATATTTCTATCCTGTGAAATCGTGTAACCATTCTATTGCATTGCTAGAGTTCCATTTAAGTACAGATAGTATGAATTTCCAGGTTAAAACCATAATTATAATATTAAAAAGCACATTTACTATTATTATTACTTACAAAGAAAAGAAATAAAAAATGTGGATGCATCTATTTATGATGAGAAATAAAATTTACATTGAGATGTAAAATACAGAGTAGTAACTTCAAATATATTGGAGAAAACCTCCCTCAGTAAATGAGGATAGTTAAGTTGTGCATGGATAAAAGAATATTCATAAGTTCACGTTATCTCAAGTTTGAGGTCTCCTCTTAAACCAATTTCAAAATCTATATGAAAATGGAAAGATCTAGGAAAGAAAAAGCCCTCGAGACAGAACTAAAGTCTTACATATGCATCCAGAATGATGTATGGTAAGTCACCAATGAAACAAAGTATTCTGTATTCTGTCTAGAAATATCTGCATGGGAGATATAATGTTAAAATGCATTTGGATCAGAACACTAAATGAAAAAAAAAGAAAAGAAACTTTTAAAAAATATTGGATATAATTATCATTAAAAGTGGGATAATTTCATTCACAACATAAGAAAGCATCAAATATAGATCAGGTAAAATAATACCCAAAGTTAAAACTTTAAGTAAAAAATATTGTTCAATGTCTCTCTAAAAGTACAAATGAGATCTTTATTTCATAGAGTATAAAACATAAAAGTTACTAAAAATTAGCTACTTTAAATAAAACAAAGTTATTGACTGGAGAGAGAAATATAATTGAAATGAAAAAAGAATTGGATGATTTTCCCTAACAGGCTCTATCTGTTACCAAGAGAAGTTTTCTTGAAGAGAAGTAAGGGCAACACTTACCTGGAGCTATGAGGACAGATGCTTAGAATGAAGTTAGGGATTATGGTGGTTTAGTGATGTGGTGGATCCCAGTCCCAATGGATATTTATACAAAACACTTCTGCATTAAGGCTCAGAGAATGTTTAGGAAGAAGAGGTAGAAAGCATATAAGTGCCAGAGGATCAGGGACTTTGCTTGTTGAATGTGTCTCTTAGTATTATCAGAAGCTACACTCATAAGATTTTGCCTACAAGACTGCCTAAATATAAGGTAAACAGGGATAATAATGACATGCCAAAGTGGAGAGGGAAAGCACAAGAGGCCTCAATCCTATACAAAGAATTTCAGGCAACTAATGAATGAGAAAATAGTCTTCCCAAGAGAATAACACACAAATTGGTTATCTAAAACCAAATAATTAGTCATGAAAACATGCTTTATAAGTACCATTATACAAACTAAGCAGGTTATATTTAGAAACACACACACACACACACACACACACACACACACACACACACACACACATGTATGAGTGTATGCAACACTAATTAATGAAAATAGTGGCCATGAATATGAAAAAGAGAAAGGAAAGGTATATGGAAGGATTTGTAGGTGGAAAAGACAAGTGTAAATGTTCTATTACAGTCTCAAAGATAAAAGAAATGTGGGTAAAATGATAATAATGAATTGGAAGAATTTTTAAATAGATGAAGTACCTTATGAAGACTATTATAGTCTTTATAGTGTGTGCTTTTAGTTCCATGGTTCTTTTCTTTCCCCCTTGTATGTGATCAAAGGAATGGTGCCTATGGTGGGGGTGGTGGGCTACTTGAATATTGCTGAGTAGGGCCTAGTGGGAAACCCTTCTGTCACAACTAAAGTGATCTCCAGTTATCCTTTCATTTCTTTCCACGTATTAGAGGAAAGTTACAGAATGAACCAGCATCTCCCTTCCAAAACTCTCTTATGCCATAATGCACATACCCACCTGATATATGTCTGCCATTTTCCCTCAGCATCAGATCCCTCACCAGCACTGAGGCAATTCAGAAGTGTGCTCTGAGCCTTCAAAGTGTGCAATAATTTAAATTCTCTTTATAAATACCTTTTACCACTGGTATAGTCAAGAATGTGAAGAACAATTGACAAATCCAATATCCAGACTTATGAGAGAGAGAGAGAGAGAGAGAGAGAGAGAGAGAGAGAGAGAGAGAGAGAGAGAGAGGACATATAGAATAGTGCATCATACTTTCAAGGAAATTAAAAGTGGATTGTGAGGCCTGAAGATATGGTTCAGTTGTTAAGACTGCTTGTTGCTCTTCTAGAGGTAGTTTGGTTCTAGCACCCATGTCATATGGCTCACAAACACCTGTAAACTCCTGGAGATCCAACACCCTCCTTTGGCCTTTACAGGTGCCCACAAGCACAGTCAATCAATAAATAATACAAAAGTATTTTAATAAAATGTTTTAGATTGTATTACCATAGATTATAACACCATAAAAGGGGAAATAAAAGACAAGAAAAGTGCATCTTCTTATATTAAAAGCAACCATAACTAAACAATGATAAAGTGAAACAAAGCATTTACTGATTTGCGATTGAGTGTCACTCAACTTCACTCATGAAATAAACAACAATACATCAGTAAAATCAAGTACAATATCTTGTTACATTTAACAACTTATACATAATCAAACACACAACAAATATAGCAAGAAATTTCATACTGTTAAAGCACTGTATAGTCTTAAAATAATCAGAAAGACATTAGAATTCCTTTTTGTTTGCAGTGCTAAGAATGGAGTCCACTTTGTGGAGAAGGCCTAAAATCCAATAAGGAAAATGGTTGGCTGACCTCACGAATATTTCACCAATGAGCTCATCTTATTTCTAACCAAAGTGTGTGGTGTCTTTAGCCACAGGATCTTACCACCTTGTAGTAATGGCCAATCAAGATTAATTACAATAGTTTTCTTGTTAAGTTCCTCTGGGGCTGCTATGACCCATAATTAATAGAGGGGAAATCTGGGATGAGCACTGTGATTTTCACTTAATAAGTCATGTTTTCTTGGAGCCATATTATTGGCAATGTATAATACTCTTATTCACACTCTTTCTTCTCTTTAAATTGTGCTTGAATTAACTTACAAACAAGTGAGATTTCCTAAGCCCTCTTCATATATCTTTAATTTTGGTTAAACCATTCAGTTACCACATTCCTGTGTCCCCTTTCTTCCACTACCCCAATTCCTCTTCTCAGGTGCCACATTGTCACTTCTATACGGTACAGTGAGTAGAAACCAGTACCTAAGTATTACCCATTTTTAAATGGACTGGGGGTGGCCTTTAGTGGTACTTCTGTCTTTGAGTCACTTATACTTCTATAAGTAATCCCAATAAACTCATTGGTTGACCAATCTGGACTTTGTTGGTATTCATACTGTTGCCTGTTATTGATCCTTATCTGGGGTAAGTAAATGTTTGTTCACATCTTTCAATTAATATTGTTACACAACACTCTCCCTATCCTAAGATTCAGGGAACATCTCAGAGAAGGGGTGAAAAAGTGTAAGAGTCAGAAGACACTAATGAGTATTATGAAAGTATAGCTTCTGGACATGACATGGCTAGTACAAATATAAACTTACAGTAGTTGTGATTGTCCACATAAGACCTCTACAAGATCAAGAAAGTTAGAAATTCCAGTATGAAATAGAAGTTACTTCTGATGCCTCATCTCATCTGAGCTGATAATGTCAGTTAATGGCTACTGAAAGAAAGGTAGTCACTTTTAATTGGGGAGAGGCACCTTTTGGTAAGCCTTCCATACCCAAGTAAATTACCTCTACCACATGAGCACATAGAAAGCAATAACTAGACTTGGTTTATTTTTAGAAATTGAAAAGACATGAAGTTGGAAGGTAGGTTTTGTTTCAGGAATTAGGGGGAACTGAAGAGGATTGATTGGGGTAGATACAACCAAGATACATTGTATAAATGTATGAAATTTTCATAAAATAAGAAAAGAGATCTGCCTTTCCAGGTAGAGTTTAAAGCTTAAGTTTTACTCAACTTTTCATCTTTAAATACTGACCAAATAAAAAATTAACAGTGTATATACCAGTGACCCTAAAGTGTAAACCAACAAAAATCTGTTAGCTCTCACAGTTTTTAAATATCTATCTGTTTGCTGCTGAATCTGTGTTTAACCTGGCTGGTTGAACTACTATGGGGTGTTAAGTAGTGCTGTGTCTTTGAGTTTCTTAGGATGGATTACTAGCTTACCTGGTCATGTCTGTAGGCTTCAGAGTGATCTGCATAAAAGTTCTCAAACTGAGAATAGAATTCAACAAAAACAATGCCATTAAGGTTATCATCTCTTGTGTCACACAGTCACTTCTATAAATTTCAGTGAATAGAAGTCAGCACCTCAACACAACCTGTGATTAAAGGATTGGAATCAGGTCTCACATTTTGAACAGGAAAAATAGAGAATACATAGACGTATTATAGTCTTACCACAGCAGCAAGCTATTAAGCTCAACTGAGGAATTTAATCTATGGACTTAAAGCATTTGAAGGTTAATGGTCAATCTCAATCATATCTTATAGTAAGGAGTGTTTCTCAGCATGATCTCTTGGATGGGTCAAACTTGAAATATAAAGGTCAAAGCACACAGCTTTTATATAACTATTACATACTACCCATCTACTGAACAGGAAAAATCAACATAAAGATAATAAAAATACTATCACCTATTAGACTTGTTAGGATAAAGCTTCATGTTAAATTAGATGCATAGAATGTTAGATTGTCTATATGAATAACTAGCTTTTTTATTAGACAAATACGTTCTTAAATATTATAAAATAAGATAGATATGTCATAACAATCATTGCTGAAAATATGTGTGCTTATGGGATCATTTGGGGTATACCATTTGTGCTCAGTTTTCATGAACTCTTTAGGTTGTACAAGGAAAGAAAAGAATGTAGCTATTCTATTAAGGGTTGCATTTTAACACCTATGGCTGCAGGATTTTCTATATTTTGTACACAGAATAAAATTTATTTATGAGTAAGGATGAAATGGTATTCATCTTTTATTCCCAGATATTCCCTTTCTAACAAAATATTAAGTTAAATTGTCTGGCAAGCTAGTGTAGCATTACTTGTATCCACATCAGGAAAAGCTTTATCTGGCTGAGAGTTGCCAGGCTTACATTTAAGTAATATCAAACACATTTTCCCAAGGTTAAAATGAGTGCCTTTCGAGACTTGCCATGTAATTTGTAGTTGGTTACTTGAAATGTTTTTTTTTTAATTTGGTATTAATAATGAACCCATTTAAAGTTATTCTGTGAACAATTTTAATTTGATGTTTGGTACTCTTTGAGAGTTATAAAAGATCAAATGTTGCTAGAGTGAGTGTAGGGAAATTCACAACCAGCAATTTTTACAGTTATTTAACCACAATGCCAAGTTTCTTGAAAATAAAAACTGTCGTGATATTGTGTTCCCCAAAATATTGTGCACCCTAATAAACTTATCTGGGGTCAGAGAATAAAACAGCCAGCATTGTAAACATCTTTTCACCTTATACGTGAAACAAATGGAGATTTAGTTCCAGTTAGTTATAAATGGGGAGTCTTGCAGTGTCGTAGCTAACTTCATTTTTTCAGCTTAGAATTCAGTTGATATTAGTCATGCTAGCTACCTGTTTTCTCATCAAGATGCCAGCCTTCCTTTTATTTCCCCCAGCATAATATTTTTATTGATTATTTTGGAATTTCATATAATGAACCCCAATTACTCTCGCTTCCCATTTCACCCACATCCACCCTCCCACCCTTGCACCTTCACACACACACACACACACACACACACACACACACACACACACCAAGCTCAATTTGTCTTGCCCATATACTCACTGGAGCATGGTCTAACTCCCAGTGGCCAGCCCCTTAAAGATAACTGAGTCCTTCCCCAATGCCAGCTTTCTTAATGAAAGTAACAAGCTGATATAAATAGCATGGTTTGCTGTAGAATAGTAGTTCTACATGTTCCTCATAAGGTGAAAAGATGTTTGCAATGCTGGATGTGAAATTTCATCCAGAGACCTGAGGTTCAAGCTGTGCTTTTTCTGCCTCTTTCATCACTGCCAGGAAGAGTGGTTCTGCAACCAAAATTTAGCTGATGACACATGATCTACAAAAGAAAGCACTTTGGCTCTTCCAAAGTGATCTTGGTGCTAAATTCATAAAAGAATTAAAATCCTGAATCTCCCAGAAAGATATGACTCATGGATGCTTATAAGTATCTTAGAAATGCTAAGATATTAGGGATCTGATGTTCTACTCCTGTATTCATTTAAGGTTTCTAAATTAGGAAAGAAAGCAGATTTGGGAGATGATACAAACCACAAGATATTTTGTTAAATCAACTTTCAAAGAATCAAAGAATGTAAAAAAATTCTATATATTTAGTTTACTTGGCTAATAAATTGTACTGGAAAAAAAAAAAAAAACAGCCAGTAGATACAGAGGCCAGACAATGGTGGCACACACACCTTTAATCCTATCACTTGGGAGGCAGAGATCCATCTGGATCTCTATGAGTTTAAAGTCACACTGGAAACAGCCAGGCATGGTGACTCATGCCTTTAATCCCAGGAAGTGATGGCAGGAAGCAGAAAGGTATACAAGGCATGAGGACCAGAACTAGAGCTGGTTAAGCTTTTAGGCTTTTGAGCAGCACAGTTCAGCTGAGAGGCATCCAGTCTGAGGAAGCAGGATCAGCTGAGGATTTGGCAAGGTGAGGTGGCTGTGGCTTGTTCTGCTTCTCTGATCTTCCAGCATTCACCCCAATACCTGGCTCCAGGTTTAATCTTATTAATAAGAACTTTTTAAGATTCCTGCTACAAAAAACTACAGTATTTCAATAAGAGAATTCAGTATTGTAAATTTTAGAGAATCACAAATCAGTCCACTGCCTTTTACATTTGCTTTAGTGTTTTATAGTGGCCTTTAAATATTTCTGTTCACAAGAGTAAACTTGTAATCACAAGATGATAAAAAACATGCTTAACCCATGTATGGGTGCACTCATCTTTCTTTCTGACACTTGAAAGGCAGAGGAAGATGAATCTGTATGAGTTGGATACCGCCCTGGGCAAGGAAGAAAGAAAGGAAGGAAGAAAGAAAGAAAGAAAGAAAGAAAGAAAGGAAGGAAGGAAGGAAGGAAGGAAGGAAGGAAAGGAAGGAAGGAAAACTCCTAATACCCTATTAATTGAAACAAATACTATTTAATTTGTCTGTTGATCAACAATTATCATGTTTTAGAAATATGCAGCAGTGACAACATCTATCTGCATGTCATATTAATTTGTTAACTGACCAAAATACCAAGGAAGTAAATTTCACTTGTTGGCCACAAGTTTAATAGAGAACTGTTACTCCATAGTTGAGTCTAATGCTCTGAAGTAGTAACACTGAACAGTCAGGTCTTTTTAATTTGAATATTTTGGATCTAAATTTGTGCCATTTATGCATTGTTGTTTCAATCTAATGTATTTAGATGATATGATTTGATTTCTTTTTTCTCTGTTTTATAAAGGAGTGAACATCAGTGTAATTTACATAAAACATTACAAACAAATCAGTTATGGTGCTTTCTTTTTTAACAGAGGATATTATAATTTTACTGGGATTAACTAGGTTATAGTGATAAAAAAATCTGAAAATATCATTCTTATATCTATTGTCTATCTATCTGTTCATCTCCCTAATCTTTTCATATTTGTAAACAAATGACTTCTTATATACACACATATACATAAATATGCTTCACATATTCATTTAATAAAATAAAGTCAATAATACCTTCATGGACATCACATCCTCAGACCTGCCTAGCAATAAGATAAGATTACTCCCCAAACAACACAGTACTCAAACACCTGCAGTCTGTTGCTCCTGAGTTGTAATCAGTATCCCTTTCACTTGGGTGTGCTCCATAAAACAGCAACAACAACCAATTAACCCATTGCAGCTTTGAATTTCCGTGGGAGCAATCACAGCTGGCCAAAACATTTTACCCAGTATTGTTTTTATGTTTCTCTTATGTTTCGTTTGACCTCTAATATCTTCAGTGCTATTGTGTGTTACAAAAATTTTCTGTGTATAATATTCTAGGCTTTTAGATTTTACAGCTGAAAATGAGGGTTTTTTTTTGTTTTATGAAAATCTATCAAATAAAACTAATTGTAAAAATGTCAGTGAGTCCCAAACTTCCTAACATGACTTCAAATATCCTAGAATCTTATGTTCAAATGTGGATGATTTTGTATAATTTGTCAGAACACTAACAGTGTATATTACAATGTGTGTCATAATATCTACACACTTGAGTTTTTTTTCCCCAGAGGTGAAAAGATTGTTATTTTAAAACTCTCTTGGGAGAGCCTTGGAACATGGCTCAGTAGATAAATTGCTTGTTATACACAGAGTAAATTATCAAATATTTAAAAAAAACCTCTTGAAAATCATATTAATATTATTATGCTTTAAATCAGTTCACTGTAGTACTCACTGTTATGTGTGGTAAGGTTTTAATTCTTTTAGTCACAGTTAAGCTCTAAACTTGCAGTTCATCAAATGAAGAGGAAACATGATCATTCAACGGGACACAAGGGAAGTCAGCCATACATTTTAAAAACAAAATACCTGGTTTGCAGTTATATAGCTATAAATGATGACACAGTCTTGCAAATTCTTCTCATTATTCTGTAATAAAGTAAAAATAAGTACATTTTCTTCTAGAATTTATTATCTTTACATAACTAGATCTGTATAAGGTGGTGTTAAAATGAAATAGTTTGTTATTAGTAACATTTAGCTTTGTTAAAGCCAAAGCAAATGGCTTATATAAACTGGTTAATGCTTGATAGCCACCTCCTTTCTTTGATGATTTCTTATTGCTTGACACCCCCTGCTCCCAGAAACTTGACAAAAGAAACTTAAGGAAGAAAGAGTTTACTTTGATCTATAGACCCTAGGGAATAAAGGCCATCATGACAGGAAAGGAATGACAGCAGACAGTTGAGAAGACATTGAAATTACATTGGCTAGTTTTGGTCAAGTTGACACAAGTCTAGAAATTCATGGGAAGTGGGAACTCCATTAATAATGTCCCCTATCCGTGGGACATTTATCAGTGTTGACACAAGTCTAGAAATTCATGGGAAGTAGGAACTCCATTAAAAATGTCCCCTATCCGTGGGACATTTATCAGTGTTGGAGGGTCCACTGTGGTGATATTTTGTTTGTACTCTAATAAATATAAGCTTGCCTGAAGATCAGAGGGCAGAGCCAGCCCCTAGTTAACCACAGAGGCCAGACAGTGGTGGCACACACCTTTAATCCCAGCACTTGGGAGGAGGAAGCAGGAAGATCAGGAGTTCAAGGTCATCCTGGGCTACATGAGCTTGATCTAGTCTAAAAGAGAAACAGATTCAGGCTGTGGAGCCTCATGCCTTTAATCCCAGTACAAGGAAGGTGGAGATAGGAAGTGTTATGGCTGGGCAGAGAAAGGAATATAAGGTGAGAGGAGACAGGACCCTTTCAGGCTAAGGATTCCATAGGGATAAGAAGTCTCTCTAGTGCCTGGCTGTTCTGCTTCTCTGATCTTTCAGCTTACACCTTGATATCTGACTCTGGGTTTTTATTATTAAGGCCAATTTGGATTCATGCTACAGTCCATCCCACTGTAGGTAGTGCCTCCATTGAGCAGACGACTTTGGCTAGTGTAAGAAATCGGGCTGAAAAACCCATTAGAAACAAGTTAGTTAACATCATTCCTCAATGGTGTTTGCTTTAGTTCCTGCCTGAAGGTTCCTACCTTGGCCTTCCTCAGAGACATACTCTAACATGTAAGCTGTAATAATCCTTTTGCTTCCGTAAGTGGTTTTCGGTCAGTATTTTATCATTATAACAGAAACCTAACTAACTCAGAGATTGGAACCACACAAAGGGGTTTTGCTGAAATTAACCTGACAAGGTTGTTTTTTTGGAGGAAGAATGTGTGGAAGGACTATGGACTTTGGGCTTAAAAAGCCCAAATTAGGTGCACAGAGTTTAATGATGTGTTCAGGATATTGTGAATGGCAACAGGCAATGGGATGCTGGCTCATGTAGTTACAGAGGGAAGCAAAAATTCTGTCACAACCAGTTGCATTATATTTTGAATAGAGAGGATATAGGAGGAAATCCCTTGCTTTACTGGGAGAATTTGCTGATTAACTGGGATTGAAAGTTCAGGTGTGATTGATAAGATACTAACATCATTGAGTCATACTCTTTGGTGAAGTATTTCCTCGGGGTAAGCTAACAGAGGCTGTGGTTCATGGGAACCAGGCTACAATTCAAATAACAGCAGAACTTGGTAAGATGTAAGAATCTTCCATCTGGTACTGGTTTTGTTTCTGCTGCAAGATTAAAGAGGTAGTGAAAAGAAGCTGAGGCTTGGTTTTGTGAGAGGTTCTTAGAGAATACTGGTGAAGATGCTTCCAGTTACCCTCCCTCAAACCCCTCACCTGTGACCCCCACTTTCAAGTGGATAGCCTCTTTTATATTTGTCACAAAGCATGTGTGTGTGTTTAATGCATATATTATATGATATGTGCATAATATATATGTGTGCATGTCTCTGTATATGCAAAAATATATATGACCTGCTGAGTTGCTTTTTGTTTTTGGTATGTACATTGTTTCAAGGCTCACAACTCTGAATTGGACAACCAACAGGGAGCTTATCCCTGGGGAAGGCTTACATTCCTTTTCCCAGCATTGAATAGTTGCCTATAGTTCTTAGGCTGAGGATGAGGCCCCACAAAGTGTGATATAGATGGATCTATTTGCTGAGCTCCTCACAATCTGTTGATCTTAGCATTTTTTCCATGTGTGGTTTTCTGTGATGACCTCCATTTGATGTACAGAGATTTTCCTTTAATGAGGGGTGGTAGCTGCACTTATATCTGAAGATTTAGGAACTGCAGATGGTGACATACATTTGTCTTTCTGGATGTGGGTTACTTTACTCAATATAATCTTTTCTAGGTCTACACATTTACCTGCAAATTTCATGAAATCATTTTTGTCTTTATACTTGAATAGTACTGCATTGTATATTTGTACCACATTTTCAGTATCTGTTCATCTGTTAAAAGACATTTAGGTTGTTTCCATATAAATGGGACAACTATGAGCATTAGTGAGCAAGGATGTGTGATCTATGATGTTGAGTCCTTTAGGAATATGTCCAGGAGTGATATATATGGCTTGTGTGGTAGAATATTTTAGTTGGTTGAGGCTTCTTCATAGTGATTGCCAGAGGGTCTATACTACTTTGCATCCCTGCCCACGGTCAGTGTGGGTACCTCTTTCTGCACAGCCTGACCAGCATGTGCTGTCAGTTGTTTCTGATCTTGGCAATTTTGACTGGGGTGAGATGAAATCTCATCCTCATTTATAGCTGCATCCCCATGATTGTTAAGGATAATGCATACTTTTTGAGCTATTTCTTATCTATTTTTATTTCTTCTATTTAGTATATTCTGTTTAGATCCCTAGCCCACTTATTAACTGGGGGATCTGCTGTGGGATGTCTTTCTGTATGCTATGAATATGTGTTGCTCTGATTGCTTGATAAATAAAGCTGCATTGGCCTATGGCAGGGCAGGATGGAGCCAGGTGGGAAAATTCAAGAGAGATAGTGGGAGGAGAAAGGAGAGGAAGGAGATGCTGTGAGCCACTGGCAGGAGAAGCTAGATGTGATAATACCAGTAAGCCACTGCCATGTGGCAACTTATAGATTAATAGAAATGGGTTAATTTAATATATCAGAGCTAGCTAGCAAGAAGCCTGACCCATAGGCCATACAGTTTGTAAATAATATAAGCCTCTGTGTATTTACTTGGGATCAAGTGGCTGCAGGATGCAGGAGGGAGATATTTGTCTGACTATAGGGCCAGGCAGGACCAGAGAAAACTTCAAACTAGAGGGATCTATTTCCTGGACTCTTTGTTTTCAGAGATCTTTGTATATTCTGGATATTAACCCTCTGTGAGATATATAGTTGGCAAAGATTATTTCCTGTTCTGTGGGTTTCTTATTCACTGAATTGATTATTTCCTTAGCCACAGAAACAATTTAGTTTTATGTTGTCACAATGTTGATTATTGGCCTTTATATTTGGCAAAGAGAGTCCTCTTCCACAAGTCTTTTCTTTTATCAGTATCTTCAGTAAAGTGTCCAGGTAAAAAATCAACTTAAAAAATCAACAGCTTTTTAATATACCAACAATAAATACACTCTGAATGAGATTATAGACACATTCCCATTTAGAATAGCATTAAAGACAATAAAATATATTTGAATACACCTAGCCATGGAGTGTAAAACCTCTATACTTGGAACTTCAAATCTCTGGAAAAAAAGATTTAAAAATTTAAAAAAAAGGAGTAAGAACATTTTGTGTTCATAGATGGATAGAATTAATGTTATGCAAGTGACCATTGTATAAGAAGCCATTTACTAATACAATAAAGTTCCAATCAATATACCCATTTCATTCTTCAAAGAAATAGAAAAAAAATCCTAAAATCCATACACAACTACAAAAGTCACTAGATAGCCAAAGCAATCTTGAGCAAAAAGAATGCAGAAAGAATTGCTATTCCATGCCTCAAGACATAGTATAGAAACTGTGTAATAAAAGCAATATGATATTGGCATCAAACCAGATATATTTATCAATGCAATAAAATGGATCCAAACATGAACACTCATAACTACCCCCATCCTATATTTGGCACAGAAGCAAAAAATATACACTGGAGAAAATACAGACACTTCAACAAACAGTGCAGGGAAAACTGGATGTCCACATGCAGAATAATGATGTTAGACCCATATCAATGACCATACACAAATATTAGATACAGCTGGATTAAAGACCTCAATTTGAAATTTGAAACACTAAAAAGGCTAGAAGAAAACTCAGGCAGTACTCTTCTGCTTCTTGATTCTCTTCACTTTCATGAAACACATCATTCAGTCCTGTCTTATGAAAGCACACAGTGGACATACATGCTATAGCACCAACCCAAAGTAGTCCTGTGTATTTGATGACATTGTGTCAGAGTAACACCAATGGAGCATTTCCAGAATTACCTCATCCTACTTCAGTAGGGGGTGCACTGATCCATGAGAGATGGCAAGGAATGGCCACTAACCCTCCTGCTTTCTGTAACTGTCTGCTCCACCTAATGTATTTCTCTTGTCTATAACTCCATATGGGTCTCAAGAATTTGGCCACTCAAAAGGTTATTTCTAGGGATTTGGTGCCTTTGATTGCATCTTTCCTCAGACCTACTATTTCACTCAGTATTTACCGAACTTTTGTTGCTTTTGAACACCATTCTGCCCTCTCATTTCTCATTCTCTTACCATAAGGGTTTCCTTCTTTTATTTGTAACCTATAACTTCATCTGGGCTTCAGAACTAAAGATATGTTCATCTATTTGGTCTATTAGTTAGATTAGTTAGGATAGAAAGGAATTAGGTACAATTTGGACTTACCAAAATAGGATAGATAATGGAATTATTTTCTCTGAATTTGTCAAATACAAATGGACTAGACATTGTTTAGGTATTTATTACTTGTATATATTATATATAGTTATTGTACTTTTGTATATAGTTTTTCTTATATTAGTTACAACTTTCCTTTTTTTCTCTTTTTATTAAAATAGAAAAGGGGAAATATAGTGGTATTTTATTTGTACTGAAATGTGATTTTATTTGTATGTTAATAAATAAAGTTGCCTAGGGGTCAGAGCTATTAGCAAGCCATAGGTAAAGCCAGGGTGGTGGTGGTGCACGCCTTTAATCCCAGCACTTGGTAAGCAGAACTAGGTAGATCTCTGTGTGTTCAAGGATACAGCCAGCATTGGAGACACACTCCTTTAATCTCAATACCAACCATAGAAGACCTGAAGTGACCACAGACAGGCAGTGACGAAACGGTCATGTGGTTGGGTTTACAACCAATGAGAAGGCAGAACAGGAAGTCTTTATAAGACAAACGCACAGGAAGTAGCTCTCTTTTCGGAGAGGTATCCTGGCTGAAGAGGCTAGCTGAAGCAGGTGGGTAAGGCTCTTAGCTCTGACCTCTTGGGCTTTTATCTTTGCATTGGCTCTGTGTTTCTTATTTAATAAGATGTTTGGTTACATCTACATTTGGCACCCGACGTGACAAGAATCCATAAAAAACCGCTTGACTTGGCTTGGCGGCAGGTCCGGTTTCCCGCCCCAGCAGCCGGCTCCCTAGTCCAGGTGGCCGGCTCCCTAGTCCAGGCCCAGGCCGGACTGACCGTAGCCCCAAGCAGTTAGCTTAAAGCCGGTGCTACAAACAACTCAGGTCTGCCCTGCCAAACAGGGTACCTGCCTGTAAAGCCAACTGCACTTGGTCGGAGCTTAAGGAAGCCTAGCCCAGGATTGACTCGGCTCAAGCCGCAACACGTGGCTGGATTTAAGCTTTTAGTAGCTCACTTTCTTGCTCTCTCTCTCTCTCTCTCTCTATTCACCTTGGACACTAGGTGGCTGTTTTTAAATTCCCTCAGATTTCTACTGTTCTGCGCAGACTTGGTAAGTCAATTAACATATCAGATATTTTAAAGGAAACTATTTAAAAGAGAAAAATTTTCCACATTAAAAAAAATGAGTTTTCTGTGTGCATTGGAAGAAAACTGGGCTTTGTTTGCAATTTTAGGCAGTCTGACAATGGAACAACTGTATGAGAAGATTAATATTGATAGAATTATGCAGTTTATTACTATGTTTATACTCATTTTACTATTTAAAAAGATAGTCAATTTAAGTGCCAGGATGACAGTTTTAGAAAAACTTGTTAAACCTGAAAAAAACTCAAACAGAAGAAATTAACAGTGAAGTTGTTCCAAGAGTGGATCATAAGGTTACAGAAAGAAAGCCTGTTTTCACACAGTCACCCTTAATTTATCCGGTAACCATACAGCAGTTGCCTGATCAAATGACTACACAAAATATTTGGGCTCCAATTGAAATGTTGGATTTATGAAGGTTTAAGAGGACAATAGTATCTTATGGTATGCATTCCCCATATGTAAAGCAAATGTTAAACTCTTGGTCAACATATAATAGGATTATACCACAGGACTGGCAGGAGCTGGCACAGGCTGTTCTGGAGCCCAGTCAGAGGCTCCAGTGGCAAATGTACTTTAAAGATGAAGCTAAAAACATAGAAAAACAATGGAGGGATAAAGGAATACAAGTCTGCCAAGATCAGCTTATTGGAGAAGGTCAATATGCTTCAATACAAACACAATGTTTATATGATGTCCAAACCTTAATTCTATGTTGAACGGCAGCCTTGAATGCATGGGACAGAGTTGAGGAACCAGGAAAAAAAGCTGAGTCATTTACAAAGGTTATACAGGGCCAAAAGAATCTTTCACAGATTTTTTACAAAGACTGGCTTCAGCAGTAAAGAGAACGGTCCCCGATTGAGAAGCTAGTCAGATAATAATTGAATCTTTGGCCTTTAAGAACACGAATGCAGCATGCAAAAGAATAATCAGGCTGTTAAAGGCAAGATCTGCACCCTTGGAAGATTGGATTAGAGACACAGTTAATGTTGAGGCTCATGAGCATGATGATATGTGGGTAGGAGAAGCAATTTCAAAAGGTTTGAGGAATGTTAGATATTTTGGATGTGGTAAACAAGGACATTTGAAAAGGGACTGTAAACAGGTCATTCCTAGGAACAATGTTTCTTCAAGGAACAATGGTAACAGAATGCCCCTTCCTTCTGGAGTATGCAGAAG
>CABHPP010102834.1:8515-32955 GCA_902168425.1 Peromyscus attwateri | reverse complement strand
AGGAAGGAAGGAAGGAAGGAAGGAAGGAAGGAAGGAAGGAAGGAAGGAGGACAAGGGACATAGTCCGTGGTAGTGCATTTGTCTTGTATATATAAGGTTCTACGTTCAATTTCCCAGTCCCGAAACCCAGATCAAACAAACAAACAAAAATCTGCTTTTATGGGCTAATCTCTCTCTCTCTGTCACACATACACACACACACACACACACACACACACACACACACACACACACACTCCATAAGCATAAACAAAACCAAACCTCACAAAAGCGGCTCTGCTTTAGAGGACACCAGGACTCCCCGGTGCTGATCTGGAGGCAGGGCTTTGTGTGGCTCTGCTGTGTTCACAGCCTCTATGCCCCCTTCTCCTTCCCAGACTCATGTGAAGCAACAGAGCGGCTTGATTATGCTGCCTTTGAAAACTTTGAACTAGGCAGGTTCAGTATCTGGTGCAAAAATCCCTTTTCCTCCTTTCAGGACTGAAAGAGCTTCCCTGTGCAGCCTGATTTTAAAACCCTCATGCCAAGCATGGAAAATTCTATAAATACCAAATGCAAACGTGGAATTTAACCTTTAATTATTCTAGCCTCCAGCTCAACCTCCCCATTCCACCATTTTCTCTCTGCTTGCATACCCTCTTTCAACTCTGTCTGAAGGTTGATCAACATGAAAGGAAGAAAGAAAGAAAGAAAGAGAGAGAGAGAGAGAGAGAGAGAGAGAGAGAGAGAGAGAGAGAGAGAGAAAGAAAGAAAGAAAGAAAGAAAGAAAGAAAGAAAGAAAGAAAGAAAGAAAGAAAGAAAGAAAGAAAGAAAATCTTTTCAGGAAGATTTCCCTGCATCCGAAGAATAGAAATTGTCAATGTGGGTGTGACCATTGGAGAAATGCTCATTTGTTGGCCTGGAGCCACGCACTGGTGTCTGTGTGTTACCCAATTTGATGGTCTAAAACAAGCAAAAGCTCCCACAGACCAGGTAAAGCCTGTCTATTCTGACATCTTTATTTCTACCCAGGTGGTCTCCTGGATGAATTTGTTCTAGGGACCTTTACTCTACTCTGTATTGCTACATAATAAACCAACCCTCCAAACCATGTCTGGAAACACATCAGTTATTCCCAATGTGCTTTAGTTTGCTCCCAGCCTGGGCAAAGCCTCTGTGCCTTCTATAAGGCATCTCTGGGGTAGCTTTAAAAAGAGGGGGCTCATGGACCAATGAAATAGTTCAGTGGGTAGGAGGGCACCTGATGCCAAGTCTGATTCTCCAGGCCCCACTTGGTGGAAGGAAAAAGAACCAGCTTCCACAGGTTGTTTTCTGACTGCCACACATTTTATATCCACACACCCGGATAGATATAATTTAAACAGATGGGGCTATCCATGTGTGGCAGCACATGCTTTTAATCTTAGCACTTGGGAGGCAGAGGCAGGAGGATCTCTGTGAGTTTGAGGAAACCCGATCTCCATAGGGAGCTTCAGGACAGCCAGGACTATATAGAGTCCTGATCTCAAAACTAATAATAATAACAAAAATCTTTTTTAAAAGCCACATAGCTTCCTTCACCACTAGTATTGACTGGGGCAGTCATGAAGGCTGGACCAGGTTCAAGTGCAGTGGATGTAGAGCTCACCACTGGAAGTGGCATTGTCCGTGGTTTATCATCACATCGTCAGAACCTGTGGGAGGGGAGATAGTGTGGTGATCCTCTTTGTTGGCTGGAGGTTCTGTGATAGGATGGGGTTGCTTAATCAACTTCTGTCCCACAGTTCTAAAGGCTGGAAGTCCAAGATGCTGGTGGCGATGGCGTCTGTGAGGTCTCTGCTTCTGCCTTGCAGACAGTTGGCGCCTTCTTCCTGTGCCCTCTCTTGGCCTTTCCCCTGTCACACCTGTGGTGTGCATTCCCTTTGGTTTTCGTTTTGTTTTGAGATAGAGTCACACATAGTCCAGGCTGGCCTTGAGCTCCCTATGTTGCCAAGGATAACCAACTCTTTATCTTCCTACTTCCACCTCTCAAGAGCTGGGATCATAGAGATACCCCACCGTGGTCAGCCCTCTCGTTTTTAATAAGGTCAACAGTCCCACAGCTATAGGTCTCCAGCTTCACGTGCGGATTGAACTGCACTGATGGCCTTGTAGTCTCCATTTTCAAATGCAGTCAGGCACATTGACGGTGCAGGCTCCGATCACCAACAGGAATTTGGGAATGACAAAACTCAGTTCAAAAACGAGGAACTTCTTTGGAGAATGCAGTCTCGGGCTGGGGAGATGGCTTAGAGAGAACTTGCTGTACAAGTTGAGAACCTGAGTTCATATCCCCAGAACCTTGGTAAAAATTCACGTGTAGCCATGTGTGCCAATAACCCCAGCACTGTGGTAGGGAAGGAGGAGAGATGGGACTTTCTGGCCACCACCCTAGCTCCAGGTTTAGTGAGAGACCCTGTCTCAAGGGAATAAGGCAGGATACTCAATGTCCACGTTTGGACTCTATGTGCATATAATACCTGTGGTGGAGAATGCAATACCCTGTAATCCTCCAGCCTCCTCTGTCTGTGTCTCTCAGGTTGAAATCTCCCCGTGTAGAGGTTAATCAGGTTGCCGGGAGTGTTTTGAGTTGGTCTCACAGTTAGAGATAGTGTGCACAGAAGATGCCAGCTTGCCCCGGCTCTCTTCCACTCTGTATGCATCCCTTCTTCTCACTGCAGCCCTGCCCAGCCACAGTCAGCACAGACCTGGGCCAGAGTACCAGAGGCCTCACTCAACTCTCCAGGAAGGGCGGGCTGGTGACTTAGATCTGCTAACTCCTCCTCTTGGATCCTCTGTGGTTGGGGAAGGAGTTACTTGTACACAAGTCCCTTGCTCCATAATACTCATGAACAATGCTCAGTCTGTGAGCCCTGACTGGTCCAATCCTTCTCATCCTCTCTGCTCAGTTCCTCTGCAGCAATTCCCAGGTATGGAAGTGTTGTGGAATATTAGTTAAAGATGTATTACATTCTTTTATGCTCTGGAACATTTGTTTAATGATGCAAAGATGTGCTACATTCTTTTATTTTACATTTGTTTAACTCTGTGAAGCTGTGTTACTGTGCCTGTCTAAAATACCTGATTGGTCTAATAAAAAGCTGAGTGAGTGGTCAATAGCGAGGCAGGAGAAAGGATAGGTGTGGGTGGCAGCCACAGAGAATAAATCAGAGGACAAATCTGGGAAGAGGAGATTGAGGAACAAGGAGAGGAAGACTCCAGGGGCCAGCCACCCAGCTACACAGCAGGCCACGGAGTAAGATGTAAAGAAAGGTATACAGAAAGATAAAAGCCCAGAGGCAAAAGATAGATGGGATAATTGAAGTTAATAAAAGCTGGCTAGAAATAAGCCAAGCTAAGGCTGGACATTTATTAAAAAAAAAAAAAGAATAAGCCTCCATTTATTTATTTGGGAGCTGGGTGGCAGGCCCTTGCAAAGAGTAAAAAAGATTAAAAAAATACAACATGGGAAGCTCCCTATGAATGTGATGATTCTTCATAATGCATATCAGGGTTGACCAGGGCTCTCCCTCCATCTTTGAATCACACAGTTGCCCAACACTCGAGCAGCACTGGAAAATCCTGGAGGAAAGGACCAGTGTCACAGGACTGCACCTTATCCCCTGCATAGGTTCTGCCTCACCTCCTCGAGTTGTGGCCCAGATCTTCAAAAGAGGCATGGCATGGCAGGCTATGAGTACACCACAAGCAAACAGACTCTGCTCTAGGGAGGAAACTATTTTTCCCAGAGTGCAAGTAGTGGTCAGGATTACTTGAACCCAGGTGGTCATAGCCTGGCCACTGAGTGTCTGGTGTCCGGAGCAGGACTCTACAACAGAAGATAAGGAAGTGATGGACAGAATGGAGCTTCGGGCTCAGACTGGGATGTGGCCGACAGGCTCCACCGTGCTGCTGGGCTCATGTATCAGGAAACGGAAATGGCATGCTATTTTTAGAACTTTCTGAAGCCTCCGGACAAAGAGCAGCACCTTCGCTCCCTCTGTGTGGGCCCCAGGGTGCCTCTACCACCACCCTGTGCCTTACTCCGGGCTCCAGATGGTACTTTTTAAGCTTCCCACTAACACGTGTCCTTACTTTTCCTATGACATCATTTTCTCCCCTCAAACTTTAGGAGCAGCTTGAAGACAAAAGACACCAAAGAGCCTGTGGCTCCTCACAGTGTGCTTCTAGGGGATGAGTCTTTCTTACTTCAGTGACAGCACTGTAATACTTCCTCAAGACAACAGTTCACCCGATAAGTTACTGCATCCGCTTGGCATGGTGACCTCACTTTCAAATGTTCTCAACTCCAACAGCAGAGTATTTTTTACACCCTCTTTGCTACACGTGTACTGTCAGTCCTTTGTGCAATGCACTATATATTTGTGGATTCAATCAATCGACCTTGGATAAAATAGATTGAGTAAAAAAAAGTGCCCATACTCAACATATAGAGACATTTTTCTTGCCATCATTCTCTAAAGAATATAGTATAACAACCTTTTATATATTATTTACATTGTTTTAGGTGTGATAAGTATCCTAGAGGAATTTTGAATAGATGGGAGACTGTGTAAAGGCTCCATGGAAACACGACACACTTTATACAAGGGATTTAAGCATCCAGGGATTTTGGTGTCTACAAGAGGTCCTGGAGCTTCATTCCTCATATATTGGAGAGTATTCTATTTATTCATACTATATATGAAAAGTTGTAGTCAAACTTTCTCATCAGATTTTCCTTGGACCGCCAGCTAACAAATAATGACACGGAGACTTATTAATTATGAAAGCTTGGCTTTTTAGCTTAGGCTTGTTCCCAACTAGCTCTCATAACTTAATTAACTTGCTTTTATTAATCTACATTCTGCCACGTGGCTTTTTACCTCTTTTCCATTCTGTATGTCTGACTCCCTCCGTGTCTCTGCCACTCTTCTTCCCAGAGTTCCTCTCTCTCTCCCCTGAAATCCCACCTATTCTCTCCTGCCTGGCTATTGACCATTCAGCTCTTTATTAAACCAGTCAGAAGGCGCATCTTTACAGTGTACAAAAAGATTATTTCACAACAAAAAGTATTTGGATTACAGCAATGGATGTCTTCTGCTATAGCATGCAGGAAACCACGTGTTCGTTGTTTGTTTTGAGACAGGGTCTCTCTGTAGTGACTGTCCTAGAACTCACTATGTAGAATAGGCTGGCTTCGAATTTGGAGACCTGCCTGCCTCTGCCTCCCAAGTGAGTGCTGGGGTTAAAGGTATGCTCTTTGTTAACAATAGAGGTTGGTCTTGTTAATTTGCAATAGGTTGCTCAACAATGAAAAGCACTGGCTGCTCTTCCTGAGGACCAAGGTTAGATTCCCAGCACTCACAGAGTGGCTCACAGTCCCAGGTCATCACACTCCATTTTCTGGCCCCCTTGAGGACCAGGCAGTCACATGGTGCACAAAAATACATGTAAGACCAAACTCCCATATACATAAAATAAATCAATTTTTGAAAAAAAGTTTAACATGTACACCTTGTCACAGCTGGTAACAGCCATTGCTGTTCACAAGTGTGGCTTGATGGAGCTCTCAGGTGACTGAAACGGGGGCTGCTGCCTGTGTCTCTCTTTGCCCTGCTTCTGCCATGTTTCTGGAGAACTCTGGTAAGCCCCTTGGCCCGTTTTGTGAGGGTTAGTTTAGTTAGATGTTATCACCTACAAATCCACTCAACATAGTACTGGCGGCAGCCATTTGCTGAACGTGGAAATAATCGTGAGAGGGGATTCTATCAATACCAGAACTTGGGCAAGGGCCTTAACAGGATTCCTCATCTGCCACACTAGATGTTGAGTGCTGGCATTCAGCTTCAATAAGGGACCAGAGTCTGTGCAAGGGGACACTGTTCAGCTCAGTTCCCAGCACCCATGTCTACAGTCTCACAGGGGATCTGACACCCTCTTCTGGCCTCCTAGGGTGCCTGTGCTCATGTACACACATATGCACACACACACACACACACACACACACACATACACACAGAGAGAGAGAGAGAGATTTTTTAATGCCTGCTCAATAAGCCAAGTCTGCCAGTGTTCCACAAGACACATTATAAAGGCCAACTGCATTGAGGGGGTGGGGTGGTAATTCCTACCCAGAGTGAGGTCACCACAGAGCCACAGGACAAAGGGTGGCATTCTCTCCCAACTGAATAAAACATCTGGTTCCATAAGTCAGCTGAGCACAGTAATACAGACGAGAGTCTGAAGTGGGGGCGTTCTCTTTCCACCTGCATTAGTTCAGTAGCGCTCCTAGGACGAAGTACAGAGCTTGGCTTAAGAGGCTCAGAGAGAAGGTCTGTCCTAGGCCTCTCCTTGCCTTGTAGATGGCTCCATCCTCCCGTCTCTAACCGCCTTCTCTTCTCTCTATGCACATCTGTGTCCACCTTTCCCCTTAAGATAATGACACCCGGGGTTGGGGTTTAGCTCAGTGGTAGAGCACTTGCCTAGCAAGCTCAAGGCCCTGGGTTCGGTCCTCAGCTCCAGGAAAAAAAAAAAAAAAAAGAGAGAGAGAGAGAGAGATAAGGACACCAGTCAGACTGGATGCGGGCTCAGCCTTTTTAATGTTTTAACTCCATCTCCTCTTTAAGGTCTTATTCCTAGTGACATACTGTGAGCTACTATCAGGGTTAGGACTGGAGCATCTCTCTCTCTCTCTCTCTCTCTCTCTCTCTCTCTCCTCTCTCCCTCCCTCCCTGTGGGAGCCCATTTTCAGGTTTCCCAGTGGCTTTACCCAGCAGGTCTGCATAAAGAGGATGATTGGATCAACCTGAGTGCAGGTGTCTGAGATGCTCTGCACCTGGCCGTGCTGGGGGGGGGAGGTCTTTTGCTCCACCCCTTGGCATTCCTTTAAATACCCTGGGGCAGAGCCAGTCCGGGCTCTTTGGATTAGGATCCAGAACCTCTCGAGGCTTTCCTGTATTTTCTATCTTTGTCCCCCCTCTGTCCTTCTACTAATATTTCCTGCTGCTCCTACTGAAGAGTACTCTGGGGAAATGTGGGGGTGGTGGGTAGCCCCTCCACACCTCCCTCCCTCCCCCCCTTTCTCTCATGCGTGTGTGTAGGATAGTTCACATTATCTCTAAAGGATTATTTTGTGGAGCAGCAAATGCAGCTCAGTTGATAGAGTGCTTTCTTAGCATGCACAAAGACCTGGGTGTAATCCTTAGCACTCTACAAACTTGGGGTGGTGACGCACCTGGAACCTCAACCCTTGGTATAAGGAAGCAGGAGGATCAGAAGTTCAAGGTCATCTTCTATAGCACATTAAGTCCGAGGCTAGCCTGGACTGCAAGAAAACCTGCCACAAAATTTAAAGAAATGTTTTGTGTACTAGTGAGGTGTATGTTCCGCCCTTCAGAGACTTTTTGGCATAAAGATCAGTGAAGAATCTTCTCTTGTCCTCACTGAGCTACTGGCCATAACAGATGTCTTTCCCCTGTGTTGAACAGAGGCCAAAGCCCCAAATTTGAAGAGCACTTCTATGATCAAGACCAGCCCTGACCGCCGTGGCCATGCCACCCCCAGCCTTTGGTTACATACCGGTTGGCTTACACTTAGTCTGCCGGGAGGCAAAGCCTATCCCCGTGGCTGTACAGTGTCATGGAGGCCAAGCCTGCAGCCCCCTTCCTTCTTCAGCACATGCGAAGAGAATAGTCTCCCCGCTTTAGTAGGGTGCTGTGTTGGACGGTGTTAGCCAGAAGAGCCTGGGGGAAAGGAGAGAAGAAAGCCCACTGACAATTCATGGCACAACCTGCTTTTCTTACACGCTTGCTCACGAACAGGCCTGGGAGAAATGCTTGCAGAAGCACAAGCTCATGTTCCAATAAACAGGGCTGAAGGGGCTGGCGTGTAAGCACACAGTAGATATCTCTCTCACTTTCTAGCAGCCAGTGAGAAAGAAGGCAATTCTCTGAGCAGGCTACCTTGCAAAGATACTCCCGTTCTTTCCTGACTGATGTGGCCCATATGTGTGTGTTCCCTACCGCAGCAGAAACAAGTGGCCTTTGTGCCCCGTCGGCGGTTTCTGTCCTGGCGTAAATTAGGCACACTGCAGCCATTTCATTAAGAAATACATCTCTGATGTGACGTGTCAGGTTTCCAGAGGCAGACAGGAAAGCCTGCTGGAAGCTGGGAACAGCCAGTTCCCCTGATTGCAATGACGGCTCCTGACCATGAAGAAGAGGAGGAAGAACAAGCCGCCACAGGAGACACACGACCCCTGCCGCCACTGCTACCTCCCAGTTGGACTAGAATGTGACAGAACTATCCACAGCTTTGTTGTCTCCCTCCCCTCCCCCACGCCTGGCATTGGAATCTTACAGACATCTGGAATTATGATGGGGTAAATGCAGTAAAACACAGATTTCTTTTTGTAGCAATATTCCGATCTCAGACCCAAGAGGGCACGGATATTGAGTAATTGACATCCTCGCAATAAACATATTATGGACGTTTATAAACTTGGCCTATCTCTTGGCTGGTTTAGGCTTCTGGTGCGCCTGGGCTAGCTTTGATTTTTGAAAGGGCTTAGATGATAGGCAGGCTTTTCCTCTCCTCCAATTTGCAGAGCTATCTGGTAAACACATCTGTGTCAAGTCCTGTTTTGGCTAGCCTGGGGCAAACCAAGGGAGCAGCCTCCACCCCTTTATTTTCCTGAAATAAATATCTAAAAAAGCGTTTCTGTGCCCTAACTAGAACTAAGAAGAATGGAAAAATATCACAAGATATTCTGCACACATACTATCCAATCTCCCTTTTATACAGAAGAAATTCAAATGAGTCTCTGCCATTAAAACTTTGATTATCAGAAACTTCGTTTTAATCAGAGATTGCCGTAAACTCTGCGTGCTCAGCTGACTTGTGTATTTAACATTCTTGATATTATATGCTGGTCCAATTATCCAAATTTTTCTTTAACTCAATTTCCCGGGACCTTGTGGTTAATTAATCAAGTTGTAACTTTTTAAAAAAGTGTTATCTCCATATAAACTGTGTATGCAGACAGCCAGGCCCCAGAGCTGGGATGATCTTGGGGTCTGTTTTTTCTGACACTTATTTATTTGTTTGTTTATTGTGCATGTGTCTCTGTGTGTTTACCTCATGTGCATGCCATGGTGCATGGGCAGTGGTCAAATGACCGCTTGGGGAAGTAGGCTCTCTCTTTCTGGCATGTGGCTCCCAGGGATTGGACTCAGGTGGTCAGACAGCAGCAGGCGTCCATTTTAGTTATGTGTTTGTTTTTAGGCCCGTCTATGGGACAGCACTTTGCTGATGCCAGGGCAAACGCGGGGCTGTGAGAAATTCTTCACTATTTATCCCCACCCTCAGTGCCCAGCTCAAGTAATTGACTTCATTTCATTCTGTCTGGTTACATCTCCTCCACACCGTCTTGTGCCACCCGGTCATGGCAGGCAGAGGCCAGTCTGGGGATTTACACCTTGTGGGCCACTGGCTTTCACTGACTCCTTTGCTGCCACTCAGCAAGATCAGTCGTTGGGAATGTGGATAGCATGGGCAGCACTCCTATGTGAACACAGCATATCACACAATCACAGGAATTACCATACATCCTCACAACACGCACGGTCACAAAGCAAGCACCACTGGCTCCTAGCACCCTTGGGAAACTGCACTAATGTATGTACACACACCTCCGACACAGACATGCATGTATACACAGAATTAAAAATAAAACTAAGCTGGGCGGTGGTGTTGCACAACTTTATCTCTGAACTCTGGAGGCAGAGGCAGGTGGATCTCTGAGTTCGAGGCCAGCCTGGGCTACAGAGTGAGTTCCAGAACAGCTAGGGATACATAGGGAACCCCTGTCTCAACCAAACCAAACAAACAAAAATAAATGAATAAATAAAATTAAATAGATCTTTGCAAAAAAAAAAAAAAGCATTGTTAAGAAAGTCCACGAGGCAAGTGAGGTGGCTCAGCTGGTAAAGGCACGTGCCACCAAGCCTGACAGCCTGAGTTCAATTCCTGAACCCCACATAGTAAAAGGTGAGAGGTTTTGCAAATTGTCCTCTAATTTCTATGCTGGCTTGAATGTGCATGCCCCACCCCGCCCCCCCCCCATCCCCCCCCCAATGTGAAGAAGAAAGGAAGAATGTTTGTGATAGCTTCTAACTGGTTCTGTCCACTAGGAAGTTTGGAGCCCAAGATTATGCTTCTGTCAGGGGAAAGGTGGTAGGCTGCCCCCGCCGCTGCCATGCTTTATGGATTCCCACAAACCCAACCATTCCAGGTCACGTGTCCACTCAGTCTCCTGTGCGCATGCCTAGCAAGACCCTCTGCTCTTCCAACCAAGCTCTTTTCTGCTATAGCAATGCTCTTTCCCCCTTTATCTTCCTACTGAATTCTTGTCCTTTTTGCAAAGCCTCCCTCCAGCCCTATTTCCTCTAAAGAGGCCAGCTGGAAACGATCTCTAGTTCAACCCTTTGAAGTCCCCATTGTCCATAACACTCATTAGATCCAAAGTAAACACTACCATGGGGTATTTGGTGCTCACTTGCCCTCTCTCCCTCAGCCCCCCCCCCCCACACTCTGTCTCTCTGTCAGAGCAAGGACATGGTCTTGCATTTCTGTGCCTCCCGAAGGAGACTAAACATATGACCTGCACCTACTAGGCACTCTATAAATGGCTTGTGGATGGTAATATCATTTCTTACAGTTCCTGTTAATTGTACACCTACTGTATGCTAGGAACTTTTAAAGATGAGTCTATTTGAAATCATTTTGTTTTGTATTAGAAAATTTTTCTTTATGTGATAGTTTAAAATGTTCTCTTTCTAGAAAGTTAGAGTTGAATGCATAGGGCTGAGAGTGTGGCTCAGTTGGTAGAGTGCCTGCCTGACATGCATGAAACCCTGGGTTCTAGCCTTAGAACCAAGTAAACCAAGGATGGCAGCTTACACCTGTAATCCTAGCACGGAGTGGGTAGAGGCAGAAGAATTAGAATTGTAAGGTCATCCTTGACTACGTACCAGTTCCAGGCTAGCCTAGGCTACATAAAATGCTCTCTCAAAAAATAAATTGAGGGCCAGGCAGTGGTGGCGCACGCCTTTAATCCCAGCACTCAGGAAGCAAAGGCAGGTGGATCTCTGTGAGTACAGGGCTGTGACACAGAGAAACCCTGTCTCAAAAAATCAAAATAAATAAATTGAGGGCAGGCAAGATAGCTTAGCAGATAAAAGGACTTTGCTGCTGAGCCTGATGATCTGAGTTTAGTTCCCAGAATCCAGAAGGTTGGAAGTTGAGAACCAACTCCCAAAAGTTGTCTTCTGACTCCCACACTTATGCCTTGGCACATCCACAGACATACACATACATGATATAGACAAGTGTAAAAAAATTTTTTTTGCTAAGTACATAGTGAAAGCCTGTTTTAGCCAATCCTCTTCATTACCACCTTACCTCTCTAGAGAGCTCCACCCTTAAGAACTTGCTTGGCAGCAGGTGGTGCCTTTAATCCCAGCACTTGGGAGGCAGAGGCAGGTGGATCTCTGAGTTGTGAGTTCAAGGCCAGCCTGGTCTAGAAAACAAATTTCAGGACAGCCAGGGCTACACAGAAAAACCCTGTCTTGAAAAAACAAAACAAAACAAAAACAACCAGAAAAAAAAAAAAAAAAGAACTTGCTTGGCCTATGAGATTTTTGTCTAATGTTTATATATTCATAAGATACAGCTACATACAGGTGTTCCATTGTTTCTATTCCAATAAACCTATCACAAGTTAGAAGTATGGTAATTGGAAAACACATTTACTCTACCCTGCCCACAGCCCGACACAGCGTGCTGTAAAATATTGGTTATTGCCCCTCACTTGGCATCGTGGGACTGACTGTGGGGTCACAGCTCACAGATGCTGCTCAGCATCCCAGGACAGGATAGAACCCCCTATCACTAGCCCAGGAAAATCTGAATTCAGCACTCCGGGTTTAGTAAAGTCAAAAAATACTGAGGCAGGGCTGGAGAGATGGCTCAGCAGTTCAGCACTGGCTGCTCTTCCAGAGGACCTGGGTTCGATTCCCAGCACCCACATGGTGACTCACAACCATCTGTAACTCAGCAATATGTGAAGAGTTCTCAGCTATATATGGGAATACATGGTGTTGTAGAATATTATTTTAAGATGTGTTACATTTGCTTATGCTATAGAATATTTGTTTAATGATGCAAAGATGTGTTGCATTCTTTTATGTTGCATTTATTTAACTCTGTGAAGCTGTATTACTTTGTCTGTCTAAAATACCTGATGGTCTAATAGAGAGCTGAATGGCCAATAGCAAGGCAGGAGAAAGGATAGGCAGGGATGGCAAGCAGAGAGAATAAATAGAAGGAGAAATCTGGGGGAAAAAGATTAAGGAGCAAGAAGAGAACAAGGAGAGGAGGATGCTAGGGGCCAGCTACCCAGCCACACAGCAAGTCACAGAGTAAGAGTGAAAGTAAGATTACAGAAGTAAGAAAAGGAAAAAGCCCAGAGGCAAAAGGTAAAGGGGATAACTTAAGTTAAGGAAAACTGGCTAGAAACAAGCCAAGCTAAGGCCAGGCATTTATAAGGAAGAATAAGCCTCCATGTGTATTTATTTGGGAACTGGGTGGCAGGCCCCTCAAAGAGCCAAAGAGTAATAAAAGCCAACTACAACATGGTATATACAGTGATTCATTATTTATTTATTTGTTTGTTTATTTATTTTGGTTTTTCGAGGCAGGGTTTCTCTGTAGCTCTGGCTGTCCTGGAACTCTCTTTGTAGACCAGGCTGGCCTTGAACTCACAGAGACCCACCTGCCTCTGCCTCCCAAGTGCTGGGATTAAAGGCATGTGCCACCACAGCCCCAGCGACAATATTTTTTAATGTCTTTTTTTTTTTCTGACTCCATCGATTTACCTGCAAATTTCGTAACTTCACTTTTCTTTTCTTTTTTTTTTTCTTTTTTTTTTCCGGTTTTTCGAGACAGGGTTTCTCTGTGTAGCTTTGCGCCTTTCCTGGAGCTCACTCTGTAGCCCAGGCTGGCCTCGAACTCACAGAGATCCGCCTGGCTCTGCCTCCCGAGTGCTGGGATTAAAGGCGTGCGCCACCAACGCCCGGCTTTTTTAATGTCTTATTGTTGTTGTTTTATTGTATGTGTATGGGTAATTGGCCTGCATGTTTGTCTGTGCACCACATATGTGTCTAGTGCCCACAGAAACCAGAAGACAAGGACAGATCCCTGGAACTGGAGTTACAGATAGTTGTGAGCCATCCTGCGGGTGCTGGGATTGAATCCACACCCTCTGGAAGAATAATTAGTGCTCCTAACCACTAAGCCATCTCTCTAGCCCTGATAGTATTATTTGCTACACTTATTTTTTCATGTGTGTATGTACACTCACAGCTGTGCAACATGAGCAAATTAATGAACTTTGCTGGGCCTCAGTCTCTCTGTCTATTAAATGGGGGCACCTCACTGGAGGATTGCTTTAAGGATTAAATGAGACATTCAGCACTCAGAATAGCACTTGACAGAGTAACCTCTTCCCCTGCTGCTGTTATTAAAGCTAACCTACTTCTGGAAGCTTCCCAGGGAATCCCTGAGGTCTGCCAGACTAGCATTTGGTGGTAGGGTCACAAGCTGTGGTTCCCAGTGATTCTCAGATTGGGTCATTTTGGAAGGCACCCGTCAGACATCCTGCTCATGACTGCTTACAAAGCCCCACCTGAGTGGAAGCCCTTCCCCACTCATCTTCCATGGCAACAGGCAGTGGAAGGGGGCTCGCAGGCTCTCATCAGCAGACACTTCTCATAGATTCTGCTTGGAGCACTCCTATTTTGTTTATTTCCTGTGTGTGTGTGTGTGTGTGTGTGTGTGTGTGTGTGTGTGTGTGCATGTTTGTGTGTATATGTGGGTGTTTACACACATGTGTAGAAGGGTGTGTGGGGGTCAAAGGTTGATGTATGTCTTCCTCAATCCCTCTTTACCTTATTATTTTAAAATTTTCAACTATTTATTTACTCATTTATTACATATAAGTATGTGGGCTTGAGGGTGTCACAATATTCCTGTGGCAGTCAGAGAACAACCCGGGAGTGGGTTTCTCCTTCTATTATATGAGTCTGTAGGATCCAATTCAGGTCATCGGGCCCAGTGGCAAGCCGCCTTTACCCACGGAACCATCTTGTTGGCCCAGTCACCTTATTTTTTTGAGACAGGGTCTCTCCCTGACCTTGGAGTGCACTGATTCAGCTAGGCTGCGGAGCCAATGGCCTGTGAGCCTACCATTTTCGAGTCTCCAATGCTGGGGTTAGAAGGGCACAGTTCGTACTTGACTTCTTAAGTGAGTTTGGGGGATCTGCAACTGGGGCCTCATGCCTGTGTGGCAAGCACTTTACCAACCATGCCATCTCTCTAAGCCCTTTTCTTCCTTTTGTGATACTGAGTATGGAACTTAGGGCCTAACACAGGCTAACTAAATGCTCTGCCACTGAGTTACACCTCAGCCCCTGTTGACTGAGGTAGGGTCTCACTTCGGAGTCTGGGTTGCCTATGAACTTGAGATCCTCCCACCTCTTCTTACTAAGTGCTAAGATTGCAGGCATGCACCACCACACCGGCCCAGCTGCTGCTTCGGAAGCCAGTCCCTTCCTTCATGAATGCTGTTGATAGCCACCCAGGTACCCTGGACCACTACTGCCTCATCTCGACAGTGACTCTTAGCTTAAGCTTGCTTTATTTAAGCAAGATCACTCCCTGCCTAGGAGAACAACCCCACCCAGAAAGGAGAACTTGGAGCTGATGTGTCCCTTGGTCCCCATGAGCGATAATTAATCAATGACTGATCCATTTGGGGGTTTAAAGGCCTAGATCTTTTGTGCCACGCATAGAGACAGTGATAAGTGTTACCATTCATGCTGTAGAAGAGCCCCAAGACACTCAGGTGAGGCTAACGTTCGAAGAATCTAGCTTGCCATGAGCATCTTTCTCCTGCTGACTGGCTTCTGCCCATGCTTATCTTTCCCTTCTGAGGTCCCCACCCCCAACGAATCAGTTGCCCTAGAATCCCTGTCTGGGGCTTTGTTCCCAGGGAACCTGACCCAAGACACTGCTGGTCACCTCAGCCTGCGGTAATAACCCTGGTGGCGCGAGGAAGCTGTTACCAAGCCACTCCTTGGCCTGCCTCTCTGTCCCCCACTTAAGTAATTAGTTCTCTCTCAGGGCTTATTTTCTAGCCCTCTAATCAGAAGCTGGCGTCAGAGGGAAAGGATGATAAATGAAACGGGGTTGTGGCGCAGTGTGCAGCTGAGCGAAGCAGTCACCTGGGAGCCAGGGACAGCAGGAAGCACCCTCTCAAGCCCAGCAGTGGAGATCACCCCCCTACACACACACCCACGTTCTACCCCCCCCCCAACCCCCGGCTGGAAGCACTAAATTGCTGCGTGCCTGCACCCTGAGGTCAAGAGCCTCGATAGCAACCAAATAGCATTCTTCAGCGCGGTTGCTGCAGATGCTGGAAAAGCAGTCTGGCAAAGACCAGTGCACCAGGGAAACAGACTTAAAGCTGTTGCTGCCATTGCGTCCTAGGTACCGCTGGAGGAGGAAAGGCGCTGACGTGTGTCTGTGATAGGTGCCTGTCCTGGTCTGCTGGGGAAACAAACCATCCTCCAGAAACGGCTGTCAAACCCCACTGCCTCTTGGTCGAGCTGTTTCTTGATAACTATCTCTTGGCAGTCAAGCTTTTGTGTTTCTCTCTGCAGTCTGGCTCCCTGTACACTCCACATAAGCTGTTTCAGAGGCAGGCAATGCTGCTGTCTGGTGCATGTAGGATTTAACTCCCCTTTTCTTCTTTCTTTCTCCTCCCCCCAACCCCAGACAGGGTTTCTCTGTGTAACTCTGGCTCTCCTGAAACTCACTCTGTAGACCAGGCTGGCCTCGAACTCAGAGATCCACTTGCTTCTGCTTCCTTAGTGCTGGAATTAAAGGAGTGCACCACCATTGCCCTGCTTAACTGCCTTTCTTAATTCTCCAAGGAGGCCAAGCCATAGCCTGCCTAAGCCAAAGTCTGCAAGTATATGAGAGCTCCAGAGCCAGACTAACTATAGACAGGGTGATGGCAAAGTCTGGAAAGAGGGTGTTAAATACAATGAGGGACACTTCATGTCTCTGTAAAAAATTCTTAAATAGGTAGGATTCAGAGTGTAGGCCTGTAATCCCTGCAATCAGGAGGATGGGCCAGGAAGATTGCCACAAGTTCAAACTCACTACATAGTGCGTTTAAGGCTAGCCTAGACTACATAACGAATTCAAGGGCAGCTTGGGCTATGTAGCAAAACTGTTCCCAACAATCAAAGGCTAGGGGTGCAGCTCAACAATAGAGTGCTAGTCTAGCATGCTCAAGGCCTTGGATTTGGTTTCTAGAACTGGGTGGTAGGGCATGGGGGACTATAAAAAGCCAGGTGTGGTGGTACATATCTGTAATCCAAGCCCTCAGGATGTAGAGGAAGGAAGATCACCAGTTCCAGACTAGCTTGCACTGCATAAATGAGACTCTCTCAAACACAACAAATGGGGGCTGGAGAGCCCTAGAAAGGACTTGGGTTTGATTCCCAGCACTCACCCAGCTCACAACCATCTGTAATTCCAATTCCAGGGAATCCAACAGCAACCTTTTCGGGCCTCCACAGGCACCAGGCATGCAAGTGGTGCACTCATACGCATACAGGCAAAACCACAGATACATGAAAGTATTAATAGTAAATGGGCCAACTCAGTGGGTAAGAGTGCTTGTCACCAAGTCTGATGACCTGAGTCGGATTCCCAGAAGCTGCATGATAGACAGAGAGAACCAACCCCCTTGGGTTATCCTCTTGTGTTTACACTCCCAACTAGGGTTTCAGTGAGTCTTAGGACTAAATCACATGAATGATCTAACCTGCATTCTGTTAACCAGTGGTCTCTGGCGCTCGCTCGCGCTCTCTCTCTCTCTCTCTCTCTCTCTCTCTCTCTCTCTCTCTCTGCACTGCAGTTTGTTTTTGTTTTTGTTTTGTTTTGTTTTGTTTTGTTTTTGAGACAGGGTTTCTCTGTGTAACAGCCCTGGCTGTCCTGGATCTCACTTTGTAGACCAGGCTGGCCTTGAACTCACAGAGATCCACCTGCCTCTGCCTCCCAAGTGCTGGGATTAAAGGCATGTGCCACCGCTGCCTAGCTCTCTTGGCAGTTTTAAAGTTTAGAATTTTTATTCTATCAACCATCTTCTGTTATCATCAATATCTTGTGTTAAAATATTGATTCAAGCTGGGTATGGTATGTTTTTAAACCCAGCACTCACTCTGTGAGTTCGAGGCCAGTGTGGGCTACATAGTGAAATCCTGCCTCAAACAAATAAGTTGGTTCAGGGTTGGGGATGTAGCTCAGTGGTAGATAATGCACAAAACCCTAGGTTTAGTCCTAAGCACCACATAAAACCCAACATGATGGTATACCCCTATAATCCCAGTACTTAGCAGGTGAAGCTGGGAGGGTCAGAAATTAATTTAGACATTTTCAGCTTCATAGTGAGTTGCAGGCCAGCCTCAGCTACAGAAGACCATGTCTCGAAACCAAAACAGAACCTCCCATGACTTACTTCCTCTTCCTTCTCTGTCCCCAATATTAGGGCTGCAATCCATTTTTTCTTTTACTGCCTCTGCAGTTTGGACTCTTCTAGCCTCTCGTTGGATTGTCACATGCTTGGAATCATAGTACAGAACTTTTTCTTTTTACTACGGATGTGCAATTAAGGTTTCTCCCTGTCTTGCCAAAGTCTGATGATGGCTAGATGTGGAGGCGCACACCTCTAATCCCAGAGTTTAGGAGGTAGAGGCAGGTGGAGCTCTGTGAGTTTGATGTCTATATAGCGAGCTCCAGGACAGGCAGGACTCCAAAGAGAGACCCTGTCTCAAGCCTTCCCCAGCCCCCTCCCACAAAAGCCTGATAGCTCCCATGCTAGTGCTCTCTCGCGCTCTCTCTCTCTCTCTCTCTCCCTCCCTCCCTCCCTCCCTCCCTCTCTCCCTCCCTCTCTCTCCTTCTCTCCCTCTCTTTCTCCTCCCATTCCCTCCCTCCCTCTCCCTGGCTGGCTGGATCATCTCTTCCATCGTCTGTCTGTATACTGGTATAGTACATACTCTTGCTATATACCCAGATACTAACATAAACTAGAGCGATCCAGAGGCAGCTAAGAACCGGTATTTCCTCCGTTTCTTTTCTGTTTCCCTTTCTCCTTCTCCTCTTCCTCTTCATCCCCCCTCCTCATCTTCCTTCCTCTCTTCCATATTTCAAACAGTGTCTCTAAAAACTAAAAGGAAGTCTTTTTTTTTTTTTTCAAGACAGGGTTTCTCTGTGTAGCTTTGCGCCTTTCCTGGAACTCACTTTGGAGACCAGGCTGGCCTCTAACTCACAGAGATCCTCCTGCCTCTGCCTCCCGAGTGCTGGGATTAAAGGCGTGCGCCACCACCGCCCGGCAGGAAGTCTTTTTTAGTGGTCTTTCTTCCTTCCCTTCCTTTTTCCGCAGGTGTTTCTGTGTAGTCCAGGCCCACTTCAAACTCAGTTCTTCTATCTCAGATTCCCAAAGTGCTGAGGTTAAAGATTTAAGAATCAGTTTTAGTGGGGTGTGGTGGCAAATGCTTTTAATCCCAGCACTCAGGAGGCAGAGGCAGACAGATCTCAGAGTTCAAGGCCAGCCTGGTCTACAGAGTGAGTTCTAGGACAGCCAGGGCTGTTACACAGAGAGAACCTGTCTTGGGAGAAAAAACAAACAAACAAACAAACAACTTCTTCACCATTTGGGAAAACACCAAACCAGTGCAAGCGGCAGGGCCCAGAGGACATGGGGCCCAAGATTAGGAGGCTGTGGCGAGGATTCCACCCTGGTTTTAGGGGCTGTCGTTGTGGTCAAGGAAGCTGGGCTCGTGGAGGTAAAGCCAAAGACAAGGAGTGGATCCCAATCACCAAGCTGGGCCACCTGGTTAAGGACATGAAGATCAAGTCCCTGGAGGAGATCTACCTGTTTTCCCTAACCATTAAGGAATTTTAGATTATTAACTTTTTCCTGGGCACATCCCTAAAAGATGAGGTTCTAAAGATCATGCCAGTGCAGAAGCAGACTTGGGCTGGCCAGCGGACCAGGTTCAAGGCTTTTGTTGTTATTAGGAACTACAATGGTCATGTTGGTCTTGGTGTTGATTGCTCCAAGAAAGTAGCCACTGCTATCCGAGGGGCCATCATCTTGGCCAAGCTTTCCATCGTCCCTGTGTGGAGAGGCTACTGGGGGAACAAGATTGGCAAGCCCCACACTGTTCATGCAAGGTGACAGCCGCTGTGGCTCTGTGTTGGTGCGTCTCATCCCTGCCCCCAGAGGCACTGGCATCGTCTCTGCCCCTGTGCCCGAGAAGGTGCTCATGATGGCCGGTATTGATGACTGCTACACATCAGCCAGGGGCTGCACTGCCACCCCGGGCACCTTTGCCAAGGCCACCTGTGATGCCATCTCTAAGACCTACAGCAGCTATCTGACCCCCAACCTCTGGAAAGAGACTGTGTTCACCAAGTCTCTTTCTCAGGAATTCACGGACCATCTTGTGAAAACCCATGCCAGAGTCTCCATTCAGAAGACCCAGGCTGCAGCCGTGGCTACCACATGAAGGTTTTTACACAAGAAAATAAAGTGAATTAAGTCTGTTAAATAAATAAATAAAAGCAAAGACTCCGTTTTTATCTTCAAGGAACCTCTCCCCATTTGTTTGTTTGTTTGTTTGTTTTTATGGTTTCTCACTGTGCTCCCAGGTTGTCTAGCCTCTAACTCCTGTTTGTGTGGCCTCCTGACTCAGTCTTTGGAGTAGTTGGGACTGTAGATGTGGGCACAGTACCCAATTTTACCTTTAAGGGACTTGTAGTCAGGGTGAGGACATAGTCCCATAGAGAATCAACTGATGCTCGGAAGCAGCAAGGCAGACAGCCGTGGTGAAAGTCTTGTGGACAACAGGTCTTGCCATACAGGCCTTTGTGGAAGTCTGCAGGGGAAGTGACCAGGAAGAGGAGAGCTGGAGACTAGAAGTGTGGAGGAAGGTGCCTGGGTTTCTGGGTATTGTCAGCTTTTACCCTGGTTGTGGTAAAGCCAGAGAAGGCATGTTTTCCTAGCAGCCAGCCCTGGGCGGAACTGCTGTCATTGGTACATTCCATCTTCAGAAAGCACTGATTCTTAAAAACCTGTCTGTGTCTCTGTGTCTGTCTGTCTGTTTCTGTCTCGTCGCTCTCTCATAAAATTTCCTTTAGAAGACTTTTTTTTTTTAAACAGAATTTCCCTAACCCAGGCTACAAGGAATTCGCCATCCTCCTGCCTCCATCTCTCAAAGCTGGAATAATAGGCAAGCATCCCCATTCCCAGCTTTAGAAGACAATATTTGTATAGCTGTGTGTGTGTGTGTGTGTGTGTGTGTGTGTGTGTGTGTGTGTGTGGTGAGTGATATGTATCCGTTTTGTCAAGGAGGCCGATTTCAGTGCACAGTTGTGTGCATTTAAGTGCGTCCCTGCTGCTGTACATCACCACTATCCACCTCCAGAGCTTTGGGTTCAGGCCAAACTAAACTCTTCCCCTATGTTAAGCACCAACTCCACTTCCTCCACAGCCCCTGGCACCCACCCTTCCACTGTCTGTTCCATAAGTTGGATGGACTGGGATGTCTCCTCCAAGGGAAATCATGACCCATTGGTCCTTTCTGCCTGGATCCCTGTGCTTCACAGACCCTCCACCATTTTATACTCCCAACAACTACACACACACCTACTCTGCTATCTCCACACGCTTTGCAGCCCTCATGCTTTGCGGCAGTTCACGCCTCCTGGGGGAGAGGGAGGACCTGTTGGAGGAAATCTGTAGAAAATGCTCAAACCCTTTTCCTACCTTTCTGGGAACTCTGCTCCTCCTTCTCACAGGACTGCCAGCACCTCCTATTCATATGCAAAAGAATCTGCTGAATATTTAAATGCACACATGAATTCACTATAATTGCATCTTATCTTTTGTTTTGTTTTGCAGTGGGAGAGATCTGGCCCTGCACTCAAGCGTGCTAGACGAGTAGTTCCCGATCGAGCTGTATCTCCAGCCCTTATCTAGACTTCATTCATTGCTACTTACTTTCAATTTATTGGGCTTTTTTCAGTGGTAAGGATTGAATCCAGGGCTTTATTCATGCTACTGTCCAAACTCTATCACTGAGCTGTACTTTAAACCCTATTAAATTCCTCCTTTTCCTCCTCCCCTTCCCCTTCTTCATTTTGGTGTGTGTGTGATATATTCATATGTACACGTGTGTGTACTTGTACATATGTGCAGGTGTATGTGTTTACACATGTGCATGGAGGCCAGAAGTTGGTATTGTCTTCCTGTCATTCTACATTTTACTTTTTCACAATTACTTTTGTTTTGTTTTGTCTTGTTTTGAGACAGGGTCTCACTATGCAGCCCTGGCTTGCCCGGAACAATCCATGTGTGCCAGGCTGGCCTCAACCTCATAGAGATCTTCCTGCCTCTTCCTCCCAAGTGCTGGGAATAAAATCAAGTACCACAGGCAGTAGTGATGCACAGCTTTAATCCCAGCACTCGGGAGGCAGAGACAGGCAGATCTGGTCTAAACAGTGAGTTTCAGGACAGCCAGGACTACATAGAGAAATTCTGTCTCGAAAAACAAGCACCCAAACACAAAAAGACCTGTGCTACTATGCCCAGCTCTATATTATTATTATTATTATTGTTGTTTTGTTTTGTTTTTTTTGTTTTTCAAGACAGAGTTTCTCTGTGTCGCCCTGGCTGTCCTGGAATTTGCTCTGTAGACCAGGCTGGCCTCAAACTCACAGAGATCCCCTGCCTCTGACTCCCAAGTGCTGGGATTAAAGGTGTGTGCCACCACCACTTGGCTTCTTTCTCTTTTTTTTTTGAGACAAAGTTTCACACTGTAGCCCAGGTTGTCCTTGAACTTGTAGCAATCCTCTTGCCTGGGCTTTCTGAGTGCTTGGATTACAACCACGAGTCAGCTTTGTAGGCACAGGCTGCCAGCCTCTGCTTTAGACTGCTTCTTACTTACAGCAACGGTCAAAGGAGGACTGGTCATGCGCACCAGTGCTTGGGTCCTCTGTAGTGCACAAACAAGCACTAACAAAAGGCACAGGATGACGGACGGCCAGGACGTGGAGGCTAATGGTCTACAGCTATGCCGTGAAAAGCCTGGAGCCTGCTCCCAATCCAGGAGGTGGTGACAAAGGTTTCCTGACAGCCTCCCAGGGGAGATGGGGAAGTGTTGGGAGCTGAGCCACGCCCCATCCTCCTTCACATGTTGATATCCTGAGCTTCCAGACCTCAGAATGGAGCACATTTGGAGAAAGGGACTTTACTGGGGTTGTTAAGATGTAGCCTTGAGCATGGACCCCCCAGTCCTACCTGACTGGTTTCCTTGTGAGAGGAGACTAGGGCACAGACAGACAGACAGAGATGGAAGACCACCACATGAAGACCCACAGAGAAAATACAAGCCCAAGACACAGACCTGGGGTGGATCATGGCCATCAGAGGGCAGCAGTCTTGCCAACATGTGAGCGTGTGTGTGTGTGTGTGTGTGTGTGTGTGTGTGTGTGTGTGTGTGTTTCCGGTGTGTGGGGGCACATGTTTGTTCTGGTGGAGTTGTCCACACGTGTGTAGGTGCTGTACATGTGCACATGTATCAGTGCTTGTGTAGAGTCTAGAGGACACCCTCAGGTGTTGTTCCTCAGGTGCTGTCCAGGGCCTGGAACTTTCCAAGTAGTGTAGGCTGGCTGGCCAGCAAGCCCTCAGAATCTACCTGTCTGCCTCCCGGCACTGGAATTGCAAGTGCTCTCCACTGTGCCCAGCTTTTTATTTATTTAATTTATTTATGTGTATGCTGTTTTATCTGCATGCATGTCTAAGAGAACATCTGGGGGGCTGGGGATTTAGCTCAGTGGTAGAGCGCTTGCCTAGCAAGCACAAGGCCCTGGGTTCGGTCCTCAGCTCTGAAAAAAAAAAAAAAGAGAACATCTGATCTTCTGGAACTGTTGTGAGCTGCCACGTGAATGCTGGGAATAATGGAACCCAGTTCCTTTGGAAGTGTAGCCAGTGCTCTTAACTGCTGAACCATCTCTCCAGACCCTTTGACCAGCTTTTTTATGTGAATTCTGGAGATCAAACCCAGGTCCTTGAACCCAGGTCCACATGCTTGCTATGGCATTGACCTATCTTCCTAGTGCCCACTTCTGACATCTTGATGCTGACTTCCAGCCTCCAGAATGGTGTCTTAGTCACTGTCCTATTGCTGTGAAGAGACACCATGACCAAGACAAGTCTTATAAGAGAAAGCATTTAATTGGGGCTGGCTTACAGTTTCAGAGGTTTAGTCCGTTATCAGCATGACAGGGAGCATGGCAGCATGCAGGCAGACATGGTGTTGGAAAAGTAGCTGAGAGCTACATCCTGGTCTGAAGGTAGAGAGAGGCCGGGGGAGGGGGGGTGGATTTTTGAATCTTTGATACCCACCCCCAGTGACACACTTCCTCCAACAATACCACACCTACTCCAACAAGGACACACTTCCTAATCCTTCTCAAATAGTGCCACTCCACGGTGACTAAACATTAAAATATGTGAGCCTATGAGGGCCATTCTTATTCAAAGCACCACAAATGGTGAGTAAATAAAGGGCCATATCATATCTGTCATTGAAGTTCCTGGTGTGTGACACTTTTCATGATAGCCTGAGCAGTTCCTCCCAACCTCCTTTCTCCTACTTTGTTGACTCTGAGAGCTCCGCCAAGCCTCTGTCTATTTAGCCAGATGTACGTGTGCAAGGTGATTAGAGTGTAAGAGTGGAGCCATTCCCTTACTATTCGTGTGTTACCACCTTTGTACACAGTGAGAGACACTGCTAAGTGTACACACAGCTTCCAAAGATCTAATGTGCACACACTATTCACCAGTGCGGCATCATTATTGTAACTGTTTTTACATTTATGGGGTGTGTGTGTGTGTGTGTGTGTGTGTGTGTGTGTGTGTGTGTGTGAGACACATGTTGTCAGAAGACAACTTGCAGGAGCTGATTCTCTCTTCCAACCATGTGGGTCCCAGGGATCGAACTTACACTGTTAGGCTTGGCAGCAAGTGCCTTGCAGGCGCCTTTACAGCGGTGGGGAGTGGGGTGGGGTGGGGGTGCTGTAAGGTTTGAAACTTGTGATCATACTGCAACCACCTTCAATTCCAGCACTAGGGAAGAAGGGAAGCAGACACAGATTTCTGTGAGTTCTAATCCATGCCAGACCCTGTCTCAAAAAAAAAAAAAAAAAAAAAAAAAAAAAAAAAA